>JAHLJT010009419.1:88446408-88554294 GCA_031308135.1 Acheta domesticus | reverse complement strand
GTGTTCGCCTGGGATTGATCGGGAAGACCACGGAAAACTATCCGTCAGAGAAACCGACGCCAGAATTCTCCTCCTGACAGTGGTTCAATTCAAACGATCTATTTAGCGTCTAAATCCACTACTGTCGGGTCTCGAACCCTGGGACTTCCCAATGGACGAAGCAACGCAAAAAAAATGTTGGATTTAGGGGGTTGAAATTTCACGTTCTTCTCGTAAACGTAATATTGTATTATATTATACATACATGTATAATATTTTGTTAAAACTCATATTGTTGGTAGACTCGTGTTGAATAGCTGCTGTATAGCTAGAATGATCGTTTCGATGCTCCGAACCACTTGAAGTTGTGAAGAGCCATTTTTTGTGTTGGAAAATTTCAAAATTATGAAACGGGATAATTATAACAGGCATGCATTTTTATTTTACGTATTGTTTATTTTTCTTACTTGGTTATGAAATTATAAATACAAATATACGTAGGCTTACGCATTTTGCGTTTTTTCTTGCAATAAATTTCGTTCTAAAATAATAATTTTCTGGGACTATCCTGCAATCGTGAGGATAGAAACCTTCATGAAGGTTACGTTAATAATGAAATAAAAGTATGTAATTTTAATTTTTTCCTGTTCAATATTGAATTCAATATTCTTAAAAGTTTCTTTTGAATTTACTGATAGTTCAAAGGAGGTCCTTTGGATATCTTGAACTGATACTGCAATTATGTCTTATCTAAGCCAAATGATTTAACAAGATGTCAAATATATTGTGCAAGGTGAAGAAGAGATTGGAGAATACATTTCTGGTTAGTGTTGATATATTACTCAAGAGTTCCAATTTGTGATTCTCTGTGAATCTATGTGTTCGGAACGTACTAATGAGCTTAAATAATTCTGCGTAAGAATTTATTTTCTAATTTTGTAATTTTTACTTTCTCGCACATACTTCGTAAAAAGAGAAAGTTGTGTAATTGTGGGCCGAAAACGGCGAATTTTCGGCAGAAAAACTCTTATTACAGGGCCCTGATAACGAAAAAGTGGATAAATCCTTGATAAATTTAGAAAATAAATTCCTCTAACACATGATGTAACGAGAATTCAAGTTTTGTGGGTCCTTGATACCGATTGATACCGAATTGCCAGTGTCTGTCAGTCCGTCTGTAGTCAATTCTAGCTCCTCAATCGTTCAGCTGATTTTCTCCGAAATTGATATTCACCGGTCGATCTGAACGAGCTCGAGGCTTCGGGAGATTCATCCGAATATTTTTATTTTGAGGGTCCTTTACATGGAGCCTCAAAAACATTTTCAAAATTTTCTCAAAATGATACCAACTTTCTTGATTCCACTTTCTCTTCGGATAGCGTAAAGGACGCTTTAGAGAATGGTGCAGATCGTTTAAAATCCCAGATTTCGAAAATTGCAAAAGTGCAATTTTTTGGTCGTCCTCCTACAACTATACAATGGCACATATTATTTTCCTCTATGAAATCTGTTCATTAGAGACAGAGCTTGAAATAAGGTAATGAACAATTTTTTGAAAATATGAGTAGTTTTCGCATAATTTTGCGCGAAATATAGGCAATATTTAATTTCTTTAAACAATTTTTTTTTAAAACGGCACCGAAAGTTTTCTTTTACCTTTTGCGCGGATTTTGTATTTTTGAATACTGCAAAAAGTTAACATATCAAAACCAGAAAATTGATGATAAATTCGAGGTCTGTTATATAAAATCAGATCTTTAAAATATCATGTACAATTTTTGAAAAAAAAAGAGAGTAGACATCGCATAATTTGTGTCTGAAATTTATGCAATCTAAAAAAAATATTTATTCAAAAACTGCACCAATTTTTTCCCCTTAAATTTTCTCCTCGTAACAATAGACGGTAAACTAGTGGTGTTACAGAATGGCACAGACTTTCCCGTATTAGGTTTCTATTTCCTTGGTCTGCGCTAGCTATTCGGAATTGCCACATACTCTTGCCAGCTGGCATCTATCACCGCACAAACTACATTTTTTGACATTTTATTAATTTTTCGGTTTCTTAATGGTAGAACGGAAATATTCATTTAAGAATATTAAAGAACACAAACATTTAGTCCTAAATGGCAATTTTCTCTCAAAAATGTTGTGCCGTTTTAAAGGAAATGGCGTTTTAGTGCTACTAAAAATGCGAAATTTGAAGCTCTTTTTCACAGAAAAGTTTTGAGTTTTCAAAATACTTCGTTTGAAGTCATGTGAAGCACTTACACTCACAAATGTAATAATGTTTACAAATTGCCGGAAATGTGCATATTAACGGTATTTGAAAGATCTTTCCAAAAAATTACATTTGTATAATTTTTGAGAAAACAAAAAATATCCAAAAATGAAATTTGTCATATTAAAGAGTACAGTTAGCACTGTCCGCATCCGTACAGTAGCACATCCGTTCGAAAAACTTGAAACCATTTATGAGAAAATGGCGTTTGAGCGTTTCTGGAAATGCGGAATTGTGAGCTAGTTTTCACAGAAGATGGTTGTGTTTTCGAAAAACTTTACTTGACATTATTTAAGGCACATGTACTCATAAATATAATAATATGAACAAAGTGCCGCTAATGTAAATATTATTGACGTGAGAGATAAGAAAAAAATTATATTTTTACAATTTTTGAAAAAACAAAACAATACAGCAATATGGCTTTTAAGTCATCTGATAGAGTATATTTACCACTAACTCTACCAAAAGGCGAAAGAAAGAATTTGGAGCCGTTTTTAAGAAAATCTAGTTTTTGTAATTTTTTTAAATTGCTCATATTGCACGCAATATTGCGCGAAAACTACTAAAATTTTCAAAACAATGTATATGACCTTAAAAAGAACTCAGTTTGGAGAATACATTTAATTTGAAGGAAAAATCTATATCTTGAATTTTGTAGTTGGAGAAAGACGCCGAAAAAATTCAAACTTTCACAATTTTCGATAATTCAGAGTTATCCGTGAAAATCAAACATACGCCATCTTAATAAGTGTATTTTACTCTATTCATACAAGAAATTTAAAGAAAATATTTGAAGCCATTTTTGAGAAAATTTTGAAAATGTCCGTGGAGCTTCATGTAAAGTACCCTCAAATTTTAAAGAATCTTTTTTAAAATCTCAAAGCTTTGACTCAAACCAGATCGATCGGGGAATATGCATTTGGAAGAAATGTACGTATGGTTTAGGCGCTAGCAGTGTTCACAGACGGACAGACTGACGCACAGACGGACGGGCAGATGGACGTTTTACTTTCAATTGGTTTTTCGGTATCGAGGACCCAAAAAGAGGTTTTCTGGCTACACCACGTGTTAGGATTTTTTTTCTTAATTTAGCAACTGGTTGTATCCACTTTTTCGTTATCAGCGCCCGGCAATGAATTTTTTCCGCCGAAAATTGGCAATTTTTTCGCGCAGCATTACATAACTTTCCCTATAATACGTATATCACTCCGTGTATACTTACGTATACGGGAAAGTGAAAACTCGTGCAGGTCCCATTTTTGGCGAACTCCCTGCGTTTTCGAAAATTGAAAAAATTGTATCTTGAAAATATTAGAGACAATTACATTTTAAGCGCCGGTCTGAGTTCAAACCTCACCGTTCTTTGTAACGTAGTGGTATGGCTGACGGCGAGTGAACTCGAAGAACCTGAGTTCGAGACTCAACGCGGAAAAGTGCCAGATGTTGTAGCAGCCCTAGTTTCAAAGGGGTAGGGACAGAAACGCAGCAGATGCAGCTGGCATTAGTCAGACACGGTCGGATTTATGATTTGTTTATTAGTGAACCACATTCTATTTTAATAGAAGATTTGAAATTAGTTAGCGGATATAGTTTTGAAATTTTGTGTAAGTTTTATTAGCTATTGCCTGAATGTGAGATAACAACGTTAGTTTTGATCCCAAAGATCACAGAGATATTTTACTGGAAGAGGTATTACTCTCGGAATCAATTTTCATTAGCAGAGGTGTGTGCCAAGGGTGCAACTTTTCTCCAACTTTATTTAACATATACTTACAAAAATCGCTAGAAACTTGGAAAAAGAAAGTTGAAGGAATGGGCGTTTCTATGGAAATAAAATTTATACACTTTATTATTTGCAGATGACCAAGTAATAATAGCACAGGATGCTAAAGATGTGGAATATATGTTTAGAAAAGTATTAGATAGGTAAATCTGAGAAATCGGTTTAATTTTATTTTCAAAGTTTGGGATGGGTGAATTTTCTCTTGTTACTCGCTATTCGATACTACTGGCACTAATTATTTATTGGTTGCAACCTTTCTGACACCAGTCCCTTTGGAGACAAAATGTAGTGTCATTTATAAACCGAATAATGTCAATAGGTTATTTTGGAGAAGAAGGGTATAAACATGGAGCAAAATGTACAAATAAAATCGACAGCATCGAGCAAGAAAACGGGTGCTGCAGAATAATCTGAAAAATACTGTTAAAAAAGCTAGAATTTACTGGAATTTGGCCACTGACTGAAGGAGAAGTCTAGCAGGTGGTTGCTCTGATCGGTAGTTATCCGCTAATTCTCCGATCAATAGCAGACGGATTCCGGAGTAGTACGTCAACAAACGAACCGCACGCGATATTTCCTTCCTATTCCTTGTCCTATTCTCTCCTCTTACGCACACACACACACACACACACACACACACACACACACACGTATGCGCCCTTCACTACCACTCATGCCTGGAGACTACTCGGGAACTCAGCGTCTGACCCCAGGCGGTGCCTCACTTTTGACGGGGGGAATAGCCCCTCTATTAGGAGGTATCTGAAGGGAGAAATCGCCCTGCCAACTTACGCATAGCACGTCGCCATATGTTACGTTCCAGCGGGGAGAAGCGCAGTCTCCTGAGAAATAACATGCACTACACTCATGGCACCAATGATCATAGCAATTGACGCACCCGGAAACACGAAATGATTATTCAAGCAATTCCCGATTGACTAGCTGCTCAGTAGTCTTAATCAGTTTTCATGTTTCCTTTCAGACACTCCTTTAGATCGCACATTCGCTCGATACTGGACCGTTCGAGCATATTGAATTCCTTTCACTGTGAACTTTACTCTCATCGTCTTTTTATAAATTTTTGCTCATGTTTTCGGCTGATATGAGACGTCAAAGTGAATTATTTCAAGATCAAGATAATGTAAATTTTCTTTTTCATTCTGGCGTTTATTATTTTACGTTTCGATAGTGCCCCACCAGATAATTATGAAGACGCCAAAATCAACGTTGTTTCTCAACTCGCTTTCTGATACACAAATTTCTTCACAACTCTAATTCACAACCACTACATGCGTGCGCTGAAGGCACAGACGAACTTCACGCAGCGCAACAATCACGCACATTTCTTACCCGTTGCAGGAACTACCACTGCTCCGGCATTATTTGGTTTTAAAAGATTAAAAAAAGACAGTTAAACGAGTGAAATATTCCGGTATTTTGTCATACTAGAAAGTAAATATTTGAATTTTGCGGGGGACTTTACATGAAGTCCCTGGGGCATTTTCAAAATAAAAAAGGCTCTATTGTTTTTGATTAAATTTTGTTTTTGAATAGTGTGAAGAACATTTAAGATAATGATGCTGGTCTCATGTTCATTGAAAACCCTGATTTTTCGGAAAATGCAACAGTTTAAATTTTTGCTGAGTCTTCCTACAACTAAAACTATTGGAGCGAAGCAGCACGTACTTTCTCGTCCGTACTTTCACACAAAATTACGCGAAAGTAGTAAAATTTTCGAAAAATTGTACATGATCTTATTTCAAAATCTATTCCTAAGGAACAGATTTAAGTAAAGGACAAAATTTCTCTCTCAAATATTTTAGTTGTAGGAAGTCTTCGGAAAAAGTTTGAACTGTTGAAGTTTTTGAAAAATCAGTGTTTTAAATGCGCATGAGACCTGCACCATTCTATTAAACGTCCTTTTTATTATCCCACAAAAAATTTAATTAAAAACGTTGGAGCCACTTTTTTTGAAAATGTGGAAAATGTTACAGAGGCTCCATGTAAAGTACCCGCAAAATTAAAATATCGGTTTCAAATTCAAAAGGCCGCGACATGAGCCAGAATGATGGGAGAATATCAGTTTAGAAGAAAATCGGCTGAAACAGTTTAACTGCTAGCGCTCTTCACTGAGGGACGGCCAGACGTTTTGCTGTCATTCGATATTTCGGTAGCAAGGACCCATAGAACATGGATTCTGGCTACCCCACGTGTTAGATGATTTTTTCTCTCTAAATTTAGCCATTGGATTCATACACTTTTTCGTTACCAGGGCCTTATAATGAGAGTTTTTCTACCGAAAGTTCACCTTTTTTCGCGCAGCTTTACACGTCCAACTAATGCGTAAGCGGTAGCGAGAAAGTAATATTAAAAATTGAGATTTTTTTCTCTTAATAAGTATGTTCCTTAAAGATAGATTTTAAAATAAGGCTCTGAAAAAATTTTAGAAAATTTGAGTACTTTTCGCGTAATTTTCCGTGAAAATTGGAGCGAGAATGTACGTGTTTTTTTAGCACCACTAGTTAACGCTGGTAAGTGGAGAACTTGTAGGAAATATGATATGCCACACACAATTCGTCACGAACTCCCGTGATCGGCCGAGGGGGCACAGGCCTACGACTGCTATCGCTGTCTAACGTTCGAGATCCAACGGTGAACCGCGGTGGCAGGATTTTCGGCACAATAGCTAAGGTCCGTTCGCTCTAACTTTACTCAGCACGTAAACAAATGCACGTGGTTCTCACTTGTTCTCATTGGCTGACGGACACCACACTCCCCTTCAGGGCGTCGTGCGCTAGAGGAGTTAGGTCCCTTTCAAAATTGATTTATTTCATGACTCTCTACACAAACAGTCGAAATAATTTTCTCCTTTTCCCTAAGTAAAATCAGACACCGAGCGTGCCAACCTTCAGCTGCCAACAGACCTCTTTGAGATAACGTTCGTTCGCCAGGCTGTCAGCGCCGCTCCTGCCAAATTTTATCAGTTGCAGTTCCGTTCTCGAATGACAAAGTTCTAAAAGAATGCTGTATTTGGTTTGGTTAGTAAAAGGTATGTTTGCTCATCGCGTTGATTTTTTGTTTCCACATCACACACTTCTTTCACAGTGGTGAGAAAAAGGTGGTATTAATGTGTTTTAATAATTAGCGGCTAAAAATCCATCAATGACTTTGTGGCAGGTGGAAGAAAAGACTGCTGAATTGCAGGTGTCGGTGTCAGAAGTGTTTGAAAACTGTGTAATGAATTAAGTCATTGGAAAGATAACTTCTCCACGTAAGAAGAATGTAGAGCAAGACAGTTGGAGGGCGGGTACGATGAATTTGTTAATCTGTCATTCGCATTCATGTGCACATTTTTTTCGATCTAACTTCGAATTCCCTTCGAAACGAATTTCCAACATTAAATTCTGGATGTGGTTAATGAAGATTCGGGGACTGCCAAATTTTAAAAGAACGTCACTGTATATTCTATTGAGATTTGTGCTTCGGGGCGGGAATTTACTGTTGACCTTGCAAGAACACACGTAAATGTTAGTTCTGTGTTATTATTCAACAAAATACCTGCATATTTGGCTGGTATTTGGGCGTATTTAAGAAGTACTAGTGAAATAATATTATATGACAGTTCTGACTGTGACACGTGCCGGCATTTGAGTATGGTCGTGGCGCGAATGGCCTAGCCAATCAAGAACTACAGAGTGGAGGGATACATCAAAGTTTGTTTACATGCGGAGTGAAGTTACAGCGAACGGACCTTAGATCATATTCAGCCGCCATCTAGAGAAGAATTCTAGCTGCTGGCCGCTCTGATTGGTAGTTTTTCTGTTGTTTTTTTGTGTTGAAAACCAGGCGAATACTTGAGTACCAACAAACGGGCCATGGTCAGCTCGCGATCTTTCCTTCCTCTTCCTTGTCCTATTCTCACCCCTAACACTTACATGCACTACACTAGCACAGACGTTAGGGGGCGCTTAGAGCCGGCGGCGGTGGCGGCGGCGGCGGTGGTGGTGGTGATGATGATGATGATGATGATAAAACATGAACTACACTTACGGGAGTAATAATGTAGAAGTTTACGATCCCGGAAAAATCTCAATGAATGAAAGCCAGGAAAATAACACTGGTCAACACTCATTTTCTTGCCAAACAATTTAAAGCCATTTTAGGGTATGTTTAATGCACAGATTCCAAATATGGCATTGGTTTTGGTAGATTGGCTCTAGTTTTTGAGATAATGAAAATCGCTTCGAAAAATTATATTATTTTATTTTATTAAGTACAGGCTATTCGTAAATTGCATGAAACGTGAACCAACTAGATATGCCTATTTATACAAAATTAAACTCTTGAAATATTTAATATTAATATAGTCAACATATTTACATTTACAGCCTGCAAAGAATACAAAACATTGTATGATATCCTTTTATGCGGCAAATCAGGGCAATCACATTGATGGCTCCAGTAGTAGTCTGCCATTGTGTCTATCCCATCTGCCCTGGATATCTAACCTCCATTACCGTTATTTCTTGATAGAACCGCTCGCTTTGTTCCTCACACATATTGCAAAGATTTCGGAAATTTGTCTAGATGGTTATGGAGATAGCGTGTGCTTAATGCTCATAGTTGCACCCAAATTTTGAAAGTTTAAAAGCAGGTCGGGCACCAGTTTTGGATAATTTTCTGCTTTATGATTACCCAAAAAGTTCTTGACAACTATGACAAAGCTGTACCAATAACCAGTAAAGTGTTATTTTCGCTTCCAGTGTCAGATATTTTTTTCTTTTAGTCAGGATGCTAAAAGTTCAGCTGCTTTGTTTGGCAAACTGAGGATCACGTATTAAATCATCTGAGCTTATCTTGAGGAGAAGTGCTCTTTTGTAACAATACTTCCATCGTATTCACTGCCACTGCTAACTCTTGAATTGCACCCTAGAATCTGTATATCCTCACTATCAGACACAGGACTTCCAGTGATGTGTGGTGAACATCAGATCCATGTAGCACAGGTCGCTTTGCCGATTCCAAATCAGGGTACTCCCTGTTCTTTTCTTGTAACGATTGAAATCTTTTACGTTTACAGAACAAAAATAACAATCATCATGATTTTAGGGCTCTCGCCACAGCATCAGTACACCAAATTTTAAACTCTTCAATTTTCCACTGACGGAGACACTCCACATAAGCTTTGCATACAACATCAGGAGCCCACAACCTATCTTGATCACCCAGTTTTATACCAAAATATGTTTCATATATTTTTCTACAAAGTTTGCAATATTTCTTTTCTGTTTTTGTAGCTGTCAATTCCCCACAAATGTAGTCTAATACGTTAAAATCGTTCAAACAAGGTCTTCCTGAAGAACTCATTGTTTTGTAACAAAAGAAAATGTATTAATAAAACGAAGCTTAATTAAAGTATCCTGAAAATAATGCGATATTCAGTGTTTAAAATGAAAAAAAACAGTGTTTGTGTAAAGATAGATATTTGCATTAGATGCTGTGAGTTTTGTGATAGTATCATTCATTACAATGTCCATAGCACAAAAACTAGAGCCAATTCAGGGAAACTAATGACATATCTGGATTCAGCGTACCCGATTTACTTAAAATTCGTGGCAAAATTCTGGGCAAGTTGAAAAAAAGTTGTTTTTTTTTGTTGAGCAGTGTAATCAATGAATGAAGCACCCGTGTCAACTGGAAATAAAATGAGGGAATTCGGCGGCGCAAATGGACGGTCCCTAGGGAACCCTATAGTCTGAAGGTATAGGTTAGATATGCTCCCTTGACATCAATTGATCGAAAATCAATATTAATGTGGTGGAAAATCTTCATCATGTCTTCACTTGTAATGACTTCTCCTCAGTTACAGAATTCCACCTCGTGGAGATTTCTGTTGAGAGAATATTAAATGTTGGCGGTTGCACTACTTTGTGCATCTACGGTCCGATTAAAAGAAGTTGGTGATTGACAGCCAAGATCATCCACTTGGTGATTGACAGTTGTGAATGGAAGGGAGCGACGTTGACAGGTTGCGTACCACTGAGCACGACCGGGACACGAAAATGAACACTTGAAATAAATATTTATTAAAGTAACCAAATCATACACTCATATTGTATGAAGCTACAGCATCAGAAGCACAACTGTCAATCACCAACTTATTTTAATCGGACCGTAGGGATCAGAACCGATTGCGTAGCCCTCTCTCTCCAGGTGAGCGGCGTGGCTGCGCGCCGCGGAGCACTGACCTGCACGGGCACTGTGGACGGCGAGCGGCTCACGGCTGCCGACCTTGGCCGCGACGCGCAGGACGCACGGGGCGACGACCGGGCCCCGCCCCCGCCCCCCGCCCCGCGCCTGCGCCCATCCTCGCCACGCCACGCCACGCCACGCCACACCACGCCTTGCAACGGAAGGACGGCGATGCCCTACTTCTGGCAGCGGAGGGCGCCACCTTTACTCTTGGAAACATTCTGAACCATGGGGATCCACTTTACTTTCTTTACTTTCTCAGTAAATGCGACAGAAAAACAAAGACGGAAACATTGTTTGCTCGGTTTTCGATGTTTTTAAAACAATACGCTGTACTTTTGGAGTCGTTTTCGGTAAGATCAAGTAAAATTTCTTACTCCACAATTTTCAATGAAGGGAGGGGTTAAACGTAGTCAATATATTTTTTCAAAATTTAATGCATTTTTAATCTTATTTCACGTTTTAAATGCAGGGAGTATACAAATTATGTATTGTAATTTACACTTTACAATTTACAGAAACTCATGACTTCTCGTCTCTCCACTAGCATAGTTTCAGTTTATGGCCTCCTAACACGATCATAATGTCTCGTATGAGCATATTATTGTCTGAATGTGTATTGGTCCCGCTCTAAGAGCATTCACTTCACCGGACGTTTTCAAAATTCCTATCCAGCCAACCTATCTTCCGACCTACCGACGGTGCAGGTGCCCGCGCGGTCACGGGTCGGCACGCAGCGCCCGCGCTCTGGAAACCGTGCCACTTTTTCCCGCGATCCTTACGCACGAGGGACGCACTGAGCGTTTCACTGACGCTCTCAAAGGCGTCTGTTGCGGAGAGGGTGATCGCGGGTGAAGTGGGGTGGGGAGAAGGCGGGGGGCGGGGATGATGTGTGGGGGTGGGGAGGGGGCGGGGCGCTGAGTGAAAGCCCGGGGCGTGCCGGCCTCGCTTCGCGACGCGCCGCGAAGAAAGCGAAGCGGTTTTTGCAGCTGCGGAAAATGCGCGGCGGCCGCTCGCGAAACGCATGCGTGCACGCACGCGTCAGCGCGTTGCCCGGCGTATGGGGCGGGGCGGGGGCGTTGAGCGACTTCACGCTCTGCCACCTTCTTTGACGTGTCCAGAGCGAAGATGGCCAAACCTTCGATCGCGAGCTAGTAGATCAAGGGGAAATTTCAGTAGAGCGCAGTGTCACATAATTCTTTTCTATTCACTAATTTATTACAATTCATATATTTACTAGAAATGTAAATTTGTAGACAATAAACGAATGTAAGATTTGAAAATACAGTTATTATTTGTCTTGTTTTTCGGTAGCTCACGGAAGCATTCAAAACGATTCGATTGCTCAGAAGCTTAATACGTTTGGTGACCACAGCTCTAACAATAAGTCTAGAATACCAACGTTCACTTTAACATGCATGATTCATTATATTAGTTGCGACTTGGAAAGAATACGCGATAATCATCAGATAATCGGTAGATGAGTGTTGTTGTGTAAATGGAGTTATATTGAGAAGTCGCAAGGTTGCAGAAAAAAACAACTATGAAACAAAACCACAAAAGTTGAAGAAAATAATTAAATTTTTATAATCTAAAAATTGGGGAAAAATAATTGAAACGAGAAATTAAAAGGGATACGTCGAGTTACTATCAGAGTAATTTTATAGAAATGTTTTGGTCCGTTTTATGTTGGACAACTTTTTTCTAAATAAGCTCGCTAAATATAATTATTTTTGACATTTATTTTCAATCAAACTAAATCAAACTATAACTGACATTTATTTTCACCAAACTTATTTACAATCAAACTAAACGTTTAGTACGTGCGAAACGTTGAGCCATAAATAAATGTTTTTAAAGTTTTAATTCCTGAAGTCCTGAATATTAATCCTGAATATTAGTTAATTCCTGAATATTGATTGATCCTATATGGTCAAAATATATATTTATTCGTACCATCAACACCTCCATTTATAGATTCCGTTTAGTTTTTGTGTTGGATAATTATGGTGACAAAGTTCGTCTTTGAACAACGCGTTGGTAACGCAGTTGACGACTTATTAGGTGGATCTCAAGACATATAGAAATCTAAGCGTTTTTTTGTATAATTTTTTTCATGATTTCTTAAATTTTTGTTAGTTGTTGGGTAAACTCTCATGGTTGATTCAATTAAAATTTTATTGTCTTATTTTACTTATTTTGATTTTATTTGGTTGAGAGCTTAGATGTAACTAACTTTTTCAAGTCCACCAAGAGTAGAGTAAGATTTTTCGCATTATATGAACACTAAGGATGTTTTTCTATTGAATATTCCATGGCTAATTCTTTTTACTACTCACATTATCTTCAGAGTCACTAACGGCAGCAGTTTTATTGCTTATTAATAACACCTCTTCACTATCCATCTATTATTAGTTCTTGACCTTTTGGAGTTCTCTGGATCCGCTGAAAACTCGCCTTCAAGATTTTTACCTGTTGGTGGTGCACTTTGCTAAAAGCTAACCGATTTCCGTAAATTCATGGAGATTGTTGAAAGGCTGATACCATGATGGATGATAAGAACCTTGTAGAAGTTGCTGTTGAAAACGTCTCTGCTAAAGGTGTCGAGTTGTGTGCTTCCGAGTTGATTTGGAGCATGTACAAGTGACTGGAATTGGCATTTCACCAGTGGCGGCTCCTGTTTATGTTGTACGCTTACACAATCCCCAGATAACTGAAAGAGATCTAACATATCACTGTATGTTAGGAATACACATTTTCCTTTTGACACTCAATATTCAAGATATTGCAGTAACATACTTGTATATGAAACCATTTTGAAATTAAAGAGGGCCCAACGAGCGCTCTCTCCGGCGTCTGGTGCCTCTCCCAGGAGTGGACCGTGTCATGCTCTTGACTCTATAAATGCGATTACTGCATTTACTCTTTGGCTTATGCCTTAACATAGGGCCATCGGTGCGGCAACCAGTGGGTGGGGGTCTGGTCGCCGAACGGCGTCCGAGGGGAATATCAATTTCTGTCTTCGTCTGACACTAGCTGCAACATAATTTTATTAATTTTTTGTTATAGAAAGTACACAAGTCAATTATTGACGGTATGAAAGCATGATTTATGATGTTTAGAGAATTTATTTTAATTTCATATTAGGTTTGTTGATTCAAAATATATATGGAAAGAAGTCTCTTTACGTCTCACACGGTGTGTACATCACGGCAGCCAGTCTGCGAGCGTTGTTATGAATACGAGAGTGTGTGGAATATCTTTCATTATTACAATATGTATTCGAGGGTTATGAAATTTTTGAAATAAAATAATTTTATTTGTGTTGAGTGGACAAATAATAGCGCTTGCTGCGAAGTGCTGGAGTGCGATCACCGTATTTTCGAAACCAAGTTCTTTCTTGTTTTATACGAGTTGTATTACCCGCAATTGTCTAATTTCAGAAGTAATACAAAACCTCGAGTGACCACTGGAAATGACTGCCAGAACCTCTTGCGTGGAAGATACATATACCTGACACGGACACTATGCATAAAATTATGTAAGTAATGTTACAATATAGACTTTTATTAAACTTGGCTTTAATTAATTTACATGAATTGATTACGTTTTATTATATATTAGTGTTCTGTATTTTGGAAACTACATTTGCGTAATTTGATGGAGCTGCAACCACCAGTTTGTTGGGGCACCAGCCGTTACTGCATTTTACTGTTGTTAACTGTTTATATTGCGATTTTTTGTAATTTCTCAGTTAGGAAAAACTGATTAGCAAACATTTTAGTTTAACTGTTAATTATTTAACACTTTTGAAAATGGAAGTGACTGTGTAGAAACTTTACCATCTGAAATACACTGGCCCTTGCAGTTCGAGAGCGCACCGCTGACCTGAATAATGATTGAAGTTAGTGAGTGCAATGTCCGAGTTTCAGGCTGTTTGCCGCTCACGTGCGTTCGCCAAGTGCATTGCATCACATAAGAGTGAGTGCTCGAAATCCACGTGAGTGAAACACAATTAGAAGGACGGCATCTGCTATCTATAGATCAAAAGCTGACAGGAATGATGAAAAACTACACAGTTTAGAAGTGGAGGCAGAGTTTAATAGCAATGAAGTAACCATTGTGTAAATATTTGCGGAGAAATGAAGAAAACGATTTGTGGTTGTGGTGGTGACATACTGTGGTCATGCGTTGTTGAGCAGGCAGCTATGAGATGCTAACGAAGGAGTAAAGGTGAGCTAAAGAATGCGCAAATGAAGCGCTTTCTTTAATAGTAACAGAACGGCAGAAGTGGAGACAAAATATATGGAACTAGGACTACAGAATGGCACATTACAAAAATGTAATTTTTGACTTCTCTGTCACGTCGTTAATATTTACAATAGTGGCAATTTGTTCACATTCTTATATTTATGAGTACATGTGCTTTAAATTATGTCAAGTAAAGTTTCTCGAAAACCAACAGTTTTTGTGAAAACTATCTCAAAATTCCGCAATTTCAGAAACGCTCAAACGCCATTTTCTCAAAAATGGCTCCAAATTTTTTCTTCAAACTTTTCTAACGGATAGTACAAATTGCGCTTTTTAATATGACCTTATGTTCATTTTGGGGTATTATTTTGTTTTTGCAAAAATTGAAGAAATGTAATTTTTTTGAAATACCTCTCACGCCTTTAATATGCACATTTCCAGCAATTTGTAAACACTATTGTTTTTGTGAGAGTATTTGCTTAAAATAACTTAAAGTGAAGTTTTTCGATAACTCAAAACTTTTCTGTGAAAAAGAGCTTCAAATTTCGCATTTTTACTAGCGGGTAAACGCTTTTTTCTTAAAAACCGCTCCAATTTCTTCAAACAAAATAATCTTTTAGGATGAGGTTATACTGTTCTTTAATATTTGAAAATTAATATTTCCGTTCTACCATTAACATACCGAAAAATTAAAAAAAAATGTACTTTGGGCGGCGATAGATGGCAGCTGGCACTAGTATGTTGCAATTCCGAATAGCTGGCCCAGATCCAAGGAAATATAAAACTAATACGGAAAAGTCTGTGCCATTCAGTAGCACCACTAGTTTGTTATCTGGACCCGGCAATGATTTTTTTCTGCCGAAAATTCGCCGTTTTTTCGCGCAGCATTACATAACTTTCCCTATACTACATTTATTACTCCGTATATACGTGTGTATATGGGAAAGTAAAAAGACATTTCGGTTTTGGTTGAGATGTTAACAGCGTGGATGACAAATAAAGGAAAATGCCGTAATTAAGTTTATGGGAAAAAGTTATATCGTAACGTAGTTATATCAATTTTATAAGTATAGTGTCGTCTACACGTAACACATTACACAATCAATGGAAAGTTAAATTAACTGGTGTTACTGAAATAACCGGTGTGAAAAAATAACGCTGAGTAATTTCTAGGTCTAAAACATTTCAATTTAATTAAGAACTAGGTAATAACTTATATTATTTCTGGAAGTAGAAAAAAGAGGCTTTTTACGATCCACTGGTGTAAGTGGTTTTGGTTCGAAGGCTCAGAGGGTAATCTTAGTTACGTTTTGATCTAGTGTTATTGTGCAAAATAATAAAAGTTGATGATTTGAGAATAGTTTATATTGCAGATATGCTCTAAATTAATGTTTAAATTATTACATCTAATTTATTTTTGATTACTGTAATACCTTCAACTACTGCCACTCCGTTATAAAACCTGAAATGATTGCCAATATTGCAAGTTAAAAAGAATCTGGCAAGTAACTTCATTTTCCATTGAAACTCCACTCTTAAAGTTGTAGTTAGAAGCATTTTAAAGAGAAATTCTAAATTTATTTATCCTTCTCATTTCCGTGGTTCTTTTCTATTATTTTCCACCCCTAAACAATAGTATAGGGAAGGAAAATATTGGAATCATCGGAACAATTCGGTGAGAATTTTCTGTCATAAAATCAGTGTTTCAGGTTATTTTGCATAGAAGTCAGGATTTTTAGGTTATTTGTAACTTTGCATACAAGTCAAAATTAAGGTCCATTCGTATTCCAAAAATGGTTATGATTGATGCTTATGTCGAGGATATATATATATATATATATATATATATATATATATATATATATATATATATATGCAATTATGTGACCCAAAATTGGGATGCCTGTATGGAAGTATGTGTCACTCAAAACTCATTAGAAGTTTATTGTTGAAATAATGAATACGTTAGGTGTAAGATCTAACTGTACTGTCCGGAGATCATCAAGCTATTTTAATTTTGTGGACTTTACATGAAGTTCCAGTGACATTTTAAATTTTTGGAACATGCCTGCTAATACTTTCTTTACATTTTCTGCTCGAATAGAAGAAAGTGGATTTATAAATGTGGTACATTTCCGAATTTCATTAGAATCTCTCAACTTATGAAAATTCAAGTTCAAATTTATTTTCGGACTTGTCCATACCTTGATGTTAAAGCAAGAGATTCCTTTCTCATCACAATTTATCCTTCAATTGTAGATCTTGACGATGACACGCTCTTTAAAAACATGAGTAGTTGTTGACTAAAACTACATAGAGGAGGAAATGTTTTGGAATGTGTCGCATTCTCCTATAGTTTTTTGACATTGGTTAAAATCAGATTTAATGATTGATGTGTAAGAGATGGCAGGATCTGACACAAAACTCTTCCAGCCGCCAACGTATGGCACATCTTCGATAACATTTTTGTCGGCATTTTCACAATCGGTGTCTTTTTTTACCCAACCAACTTTTTTTGAAACAGTGTTGAAATCTCTGGTGACAATATTCTCGACCAATAAACGTCTATAAAAATGATTAAGACTTTTTATTACGCTTAGGTCAACGGCTGAACAACTGATGCTTGAAAAACAAACCATCTTTTTATTTTCCACATGGGGAATACTGTTATGAAAAGTGCAATCGTCAAAGAGTAAATCTTCATTTCTCTTTTCCAATTTGTTTAAATATATTTTAAAAAGACACTTCTCGAAAATATCACTTGTCATCCAAATTCTTGCCGTCTACTGGCTTTTGTTTTGATGTTCTTAAGACAACAGTGATTAGCCGATTTCCCAACCATCAACAAAGACAGTTTCTCCGATCCATCCCTGTTTGCTCCAACCAACAACGTAACTCTGTCTTTGCTGAGTTTCCCTCCTTGGCATTTCTCATCGTTAAATGAAAAGGTTTTATCCAGGATGCACTTAAAAAGACCAGTCTCGTTATCATTGAAAATGTTTTTGGGTTCCCTCTTCTGGATCATCTCTTCCAAGATTTTCTTCCACTATTTACCTTCATGCAGTACAACAGTAACGCTTTCATCACAAATTGATTTAAAATTGAATTAAATCGGAGTGGTATCGGAATTATAGGCCTATTATAATTTATTTGAGAAAAGAATCACTATCATCATCCTAAAGGCCGGAAAGTGCCTTGTCTCTGCAGTCATAACAATCTGTTCTCCGCTGTCCTTTTCATCTCTGCATCGTTTTTGAATTGTAATTCGGTTTGCAACATCTATTTCATCTGTCATGTCATGTTGGCACATCAGGGGATATCCAAACGGATCTTTCATGCAGTGCTTTCCTGTTGCCTTCTGCAGCCTATGCCGTTGGCAAAACAGTGGTCCATCCGCTTTTAGGAGTGATATCCCCCTCGAAGGGTAACAGGGTACCCTTAACCTTTACCCTCTCATCTGCCTTCAGAGGAAGCTGTTGACACTTGATCGAGGGGGACTCCTTATATCAGGAGTAAAAAATTAAAAGAAGAAACATCGAGCTAATTTTGTTAAATTTAATGTGAGCTTTGAACACAGTATCCCAAAAATTAAAAAATTAATTTCCAATTCGTAGGGCCGAATTTTAAGTCACATCCGAAAAAAAATCCGAAAAAAAATCAGCGAATAGAGATTTTTGCTCGGCATGTCATTGGACCCCTTTATCGTAATATCATTAAATTCAGGGGTACAAATAACTTGCGGTAGATGATGGGAAATAATCAAAAAATGGAAATTGATTCGATTTAATATATTATACTATTTTTATTAATTCAAAATTCAATTTTCATGATATGATGATTTCTCAATTCTTATGAATATTAATTAGGAATATAATTAAATTATTGTGCTTTTACCAGGTAAGTATTCTCATTAAGGCAAATAAAAGATCATAAAAATAGTAGAACATTTGCAAAAGTTATAGCTGAACTAATATTTAAAAAAATGAATGGCGTACAGCAAAAAAATGGTGCTGAATACCTCACAAAATGATTTTCCCAAAAATAGCATGCACTTGCACAAGATCAACAAATAAAAGACTCTCATAAAATACTGCAATGAATTATATATTTTTTCAAAAATAATTTTCTCAAATACTGCAATAACTCATTGTAACGTATACATACCGTCCAACAATTCTTTACCTAGCAAAACCTAAAAGTTGCTCTTCCATAATGCAATTCTTAAATAGGAAATACTTAATGGCGGGCGGCGCCTTTCTTGGAATCTTGCTATCACACGGCGTCAGCTATGTCATAAGCAGAAACGCACCAAGTATGATAATCTAGTCAGTTATGTGAATAAGCGGAATAAAACAACCAAATATTTGATTGTCAATATCGTTTCATTGTTTTGGGATTGTTTCATAATCTTTGGGTACATAATAAAAGCATAGGCACTTTCAATTTCTGCGCGCATTGGAAATTAATAAGGCAGATTATACACGAGGAATTCTATAACCCCTTACTTACGTAGTAGTTAAGAATGTCGAAAACTCATAAAGAGGCTAGTATTTTCAAACGTTGCCAGTCATTCTTTGAGATACATACAGTAGATAAGTAAATCTTTGACTTATGTTAGTGAAAGTACTTTGACAATTCTAATTTCCAGTATAGTTGCAAGGTGATCACGAGCGAAAATCTCATCTCGAAGTTGAGCAAGACCCTGGAAAGGACTACCTGTTGATGTCAGAGAAAGTAATTCTTCATTCCTATAGTTATTTTACTATATGACAATATTACAATAAGACTGATGTATACTAAATGAAAACTATGTCCGAGATTTCTTCGCATCTACATATATTTTTTAATCTATTAACAATGAAAGCTCTCCGAAGCAAATATTCTCTTTTTCCATTATAGTACTTATTTAGAATCTGCTTCGTGATTACACTGAACATTAAGCACATTGAACAACACATAGAGGAAAATTCAAACTGATTTCAACCACCTGAAAAATATCTCTTAGCAAATTATGGAAGTTTGTTACAAATGGGTTGAATAATTTTTTTTACTAATTTCCCACACGCCCAGAAGTTGAAAGAAAACTATGCAACTTACGATTAAGCGAGAGATTTCTATGATTTCTTTAAATGCTCACGGATTCGGAAAATCAAAGTAATGTTGCTACACCAACACATAATTTCTCACATTACTTCTAACTGCTCCGCTATATTCTACTATGAAACCAGGGAAAAATCGCAATGAGACTCTAACCACGTCCTCCGAGTAAACTGGCCGTGCGCCTACGCCTCTACGTCATGGAAACGGCCTGACGCTGCAACTCGAAACGATGCTTAAAAATCTAGTTGTCTCAACGCAATATTTCCAACACAATTGTCGAAGATTCAAAGAGATGAACGAAAATAAGACCTACACCATTCTTTTAAGCGTCCCTTGTTTTATACATGGGAAAATTTAAAGAAAAAATTGAAGCAGTTTTTGAGAAAATGTTATTTTCATCTAGAAAAAACGTTTACGTTTCTTTAAAAAATTGCGTTTCTTTAAAAAATTGCGTTTCTTTAAAAAATTACGTTTCTTTAAAAAATTGTAATAAACCTATTTTAACGAGCTGTGTTTTGAGAACAGATTTTGTTTCAGGCAAAAATATCTTTCGTCAATTTTGTAGTTTTGAAATGTTAACTTTTTGCAATTTTTGAAAATTCGAAGAATAATCCGAAGATATGACTAGCATCAAATTTTTACCGCTTATTGATACATACGAGAAGAGAGTTTAAAGAAAAAATTGGAGCTGTTTTTGAGAAAAAAATCTTTAAAAAATTTAAAAGTTGCTTATATTTCACGCGAAATTACGTGAAACTACTCGTATTTTCGAAACATTGTACTTTACTTTATTTCAAGATATGTTTTTAATGAACAAATTCGATTCAGGGAATAAAATCTCTATTTTCAATATTATAGTTGTAGGAGGACGCCGAAAAAAAGTGTAAACTTTTGCAAGTTTTGAAATATCAGTGATAGCAACGAAAATGAAACCTACACCATTCTCTTAATCGTCCTTTACGTTATCCGAAGACAAAAGTTAATAAAAATAATTGGTGATAGTTTTATTATTACACCATTAGTTTGAACTAGTATGAAACAACTTTTTAGGCAGTAAATTATAAGCATCTATTTGATACAATTTTTTCAAGAATATTTTTATTACGAAGAAAGAAACGTGTTGGGCCGTAAGGCTCAATAATTAGTTGGTCGAGTATTTGTATATGAATAAAATAAAAACGAAGTAACTTATTATCTCCCTAAAATCATATTTACCTAATTGAAATTTTCATTCACGATTAATCCAAAGTGGTCATACTGGCGAGAAATTACTAAAATGAGATAAGAAGGGTTCGGAAAAAAATGTTGGGTGCGGAGTTAAACATAAGACATATTCTGCAATAATTACGAATGCCAGAAATATTCTGGAAGTGAAATAGGACTCTATTTCGTAGGCGGAAAATTTGGGATTGATCAGTTCCTATTTCATGTGGAATAAATCTACAGAACATCCAGCTAAAATTGATAGACGCAACCAATGCTGGAACAGAAAAATCAACTAGAATCATTTTAGTAATGATGAGAGTCTAACGGCGTTCTTAAGAAAACATCTCCGCTTTCAATTCAGAAGTTGAAGTAAAGAAAATAAAAAAGGGGAAGAAACTGATTAACTCGAATCCTTATACAGCAAAGTTAAAAACCAACAACAAAAGGAGGTCGCATCGGCCAAAAGAGAACAAAGAGACAAGCAGAAATGCGGAAGTTAAATCAGTGTTTGTAAACGAACAGGAAAAAGAGAATCAGACATAAATGAACAGTCAGCGAATTATTTAATACGTACGGTATCGTTCAGTAAAATTCACATAATTTCTCTTTTGATAACGTTCATTAGCCATTATAAATAGTTTCACGAATATCTTCAAAAATCTCATTTCATGCAGAAAGAGATCCAGAGACAAAGAAAAATTTGGGATTTTCTCTTTGAAAACATTGGGAGCGGCTTTAACGCTTCACGCTCCGTGGTCCAGTAGCCCGATTTCCTCGAAAGTCAGCGCGCCAGGCGGGTATCATCCAAAAAGCACTTGTGCTGAGGGCGCACCTTTCCTTCGTGAGCGAAGATAATTGCCTGTCGATTCTGTTTTGAGAACACGTGCACTACGAACAACGTTCAGCTTTCACGTTGCGCAACTCAACACTACATCGCGACGAATCCCTTCACTTTCCATAAAAACATTGCTCACGGAAGGTCAGAGAAGAAAGATCAGACGAAGCATGTTGTTGTCTTTCCTGTGGGAAGTGGATGTTTGCTTTCTACAAAGAAGGATCCACCTCTTAAGAACGATGTTATAGACGTTTCACTGTTGTTCAGAATATCGATTTCATATCAAGTGAAATGAGCAATATGCATCGCAATTTCGGTGTAGAGAGGTGTACGTATTATTTATGAATATAGAATCCTGGTATATACTCCTGTGATGAACTTTGATAACCTAAACTGTTGTATATACACATCGTATGCGAGAGTAGCGCGTAAAAAGTACTTTCTCTCTGCAAAGAGTTCTGGTTTTAGAACGTTGTAAATAATACATTCAGCAGAACTGTTCTCTAAGAGAAATATAATTTATTAACATAGCTTTCATAAATCAAATATTTCCTAGGCTGTTTTACTTTTGCTTATTACTGTTAACTTGAAACAATCGGATAAGATTGTAGCTCGCATCCTCTAAATCTGATTGAAAATTATTTGAGACTATTGGAAGTCTAAAATTTTGTAAGACACGTCTAAATTCATGTCTAACTACTCTTACAACTGCAGATCCAAAAAAGGAAATGTTTCGTATCATAGAGTCTCAAAAACTTCAGTACCAATTTCAGTCCCTCACATTTAAATATGCCGTTCACGTTAATGCATCATCAATACATTTTGGAGTGAATGTTGTCTTACTTTTTTCAGCCATTCTTACTGGTAATCGATTCGATATTTCACTGGTTTTCTAGTTTGGTGTCTTGAGAAGTGTGTTTTTAATATTTTCAACTCGTAATTAAGCATTTTGTATATGAAATATTTTATTTCTTTGAAATGATACCAAAGACGACATTTCACAATAGTGAACACACGCATTCTTTCCCCTTGTTCACATTAAGATTAGGCACGTCCTACGCAGCGTAGAACCCAGTCCGTTATCAATTACTTCGTCGTTCGTGTCTTCACTTTCTAAAATTGCCTTGAAGTGAGAGTTGTTTCGGGGATGTCCAGATGCTGTCTTACACAGTTACTGCGTGAAAGGAAATCTCTCGAGAAGTACATTCAGACGGGGAGAACGAGCAACAAAGACGGTGACACGCGGAGCCCCCTTCCCCCCAGGCGGGCAGTGTCATTCGGTGACCGAGTCAAAGCCCCCGTTGCCATCCGGCGACGTTTCCCCGGGATCGCGTGACGGTCGAGTTTCGCGACACGAAAGGTCGACACAGGTCGTCGAGAGAGTTTGGGGCTCCACTTCACTTCCAAGAACCATTCAACCATTCAAACACTAGTTCGTTCAGTCATTGCAGCACCAAGAGCTTGCTACCTTAGGTTTGAGAGACAAAAAACGACTACTAGTTCCAGCAAAGTCAATTGTTGAGGCTATGCAGCCTTACTGTAGATGTCAGTGAGTATTGTGAGTTTACTGTTTACTTTTTACTTCGGGAAATCGTTTAATATCAAGAAAATCCAGACTGACTGGAATATATTTTACAATATTTTTACAAACTATACTTTTGACAAACCTGAGCATAGGAATTCGCAACTCACGCGAATTTTGCTCTACGGAAGAACTTTAATTTATTTCCCATAACTTCAATGAAGAGAACACATATAACCTTCAATGAGACTAGAAACTATCGAGATTAAGAAAAATCTGCAAAATAAATTTGTTGATGGAGATCACAAATTATGACCACCATAAGAGTCTGCACTCACTTTGAATACAACTAGGATATTCGTTTAAGCATTAAATACATTTCTTACAACAAAAACTAAAAGGTTAAAATTAACAGACGTGAATAAGGAGCAACAAGTGAGATAAAGAGAAGGGCCGTGCAGAATAATTAGAGAAAAGTACGAGAAAGAAAGTACTGACTTCAAATGGGCGTGCGTCCGCCACAGTGCTTGAGTATGTAAGGCCTCCGCGGCCGGTGGCTGCGGAGGTGATGGATTCGCGGGCGCTGGGGCAAGGTCGGTGCTCGACCGCGGCGGCGCCCGTGACCCTGATGGGCGCCGCCTCGCTTCGCGCCGCGCCCCGCCGCACCCCGCCCCGCCACAGCCCCCGGCCCGCCGCGCCTCGGGCGCCACTTTCGTCGCGAGCGGAGAAAGCTCAGCGCCCGTCCGGCTGCGGCGCGGGGCGGCGCTCCGCTCGCCCCCGCCCCCCGCCGCCCGCCCGCGCGGGCGCCACCGCGGCGGCGGCGGTGGCGGCGGAGGCGGCGCCTGGTCCGCGCCGCGCCGGCCGCCCGCGCCAGTCCGCGTCGCCGCCACGGCCAGCGCGCTCGCCCGCCGCCACTCCGCCCAGCCACCGGCTCGGCTCGGCCCGCGTTCGCCAGGTCCAGCACCCCAGCACCCCCCGGCGGCCGGCCGCTGCCAGCAGCCACCACGCGTCCGCAGCCGCAGCCGCTGCGCTGGAGCGCCCACGCCCGCGGCGCGCGGCGCCGCCCACGCCGCCCACGCCGCCGCCCGCGCCGCCCTCGCCGCCGCCCGCCCCCGTCGCCCCTGGCCGGCGCCCGCTGCTCCTGCTGGCCCTGGCCGCCGCGCTCCTTGTGACGCTGGCCGGCGCCGCCCCCGGCGCCGCCGCAGCCGCCGCCGCCGTCACCCCCGCGGCCACCGCTGTGAGTGCCCAGCGCTGCGCCCTCGGCCGCTTGGCGCCGCCCGCACGTGTGGAAAGTTCCGCGAGTGCCGCCTGCTCGAGCGTGGAAAGTGAATCCTTTCACGGTGTTGTGTTCGGACCCGTCGCTCATTGTCCATTCAATACGTGAGTAGGATTCTGGCGAGTCCGGCATCAAATGTATTGATGTTTGGTAAGGATATCGTTTGAGGTTATGTTGTACTCGAACTATCCTTTTGAATCTTTTACGGACTACCAGTTTTCTGTTAACTGATTATCTAACTGATGAGATTAATTAAAACATAATTCGAGTTTGGCTAGAGTATGGTAATGAATATTAGTATGCAAGACATTTTCACTTTAAATCCGAAAGGCTCAATGTAGCCTGAAGTAGAATTCAGTCAAATGACAACCATCAAATTACAGGAAGACAGATCAGGAAAAATATTAAAGCATAAAGGATATATGCGACAATCCTGTAGAATACGTCTTAAAAAAGCCCATTTAACAATGTGAAAGATAAAATTTCAAAGTTACACAGCTACAATTTGAAGAAAAATTGACACGGAAATACTAACATTTATTTTCTCTCTTAGCAACGAAATTTAATAAAATAATTTAAATATTAGTTTTCATGGCACTTCAACTCAGGAACATCCTTATCCTCAGAAGTACGTAGTAGGTTTGTAAGGGATTCATGAAGAATTTTCATGGGAAGATTTGAAGAAGAAATTAAACATGTAACTCAGAGGTTCGAAGAGGATTTTCAATTTAGAAGTTATTGAAGTGCTCTATGGTGAAACATTAAAATCCAGTTTGTGGAAATTGTACTTATTGTTTGATTGTAGTGATTGAACTAGTTTCCGCATATTGATGACCGTGTTGTGGTATCTACTCTCAACCCAGTGACAGTAGTTTTACACAAGTTTATTAGATAAAACCAAGTAAACATCCACAAAATCCTACGTTTTTCTTTTATCAATACATACATATAAACATTTGGTTTACTTAGGATTCTGTTTGTTTCTGTTGCAGTATTCAAAATTCATTTACCCTTTTGCTTACAATTATTTACTGCACCATTTTAAATAATTTTTTGAATAAATTAAAATACATATTCATAATTTGGTTAGATAATTAACTTAAAAATCGTAATTTAGGGACTTTTTGACCTGCGGGGTTGTATTTATTTTGGTTAAGTGTAAGTCTTCAAAAAAGTTTGAGAAACTTTGAGCCGCAGATTACGTTTGTTGATTTGGCGACATTTCTATTTGAAACAGTTTAATTTAAATTTAAAGAAATCTAAAAACGACTTTTCCCGGGCACAAGCCAGAACCTTTCTTCGAAAGAATGTTGGGGAGAGTAGAGCACACGTCGGTTGCCAATAAACACGTCAAATGTGAGTGGGTGTCCGCTCAAGCTATAAATCAGAGAAATCGCGGAGAAAGGAGCTGCATAGTGCTTGGAAATGGTTCACTGAGTTAACGTGCAGTTAAACGTATCTGGTGGTTCTTCAGGACCTCCTGATAATTTTATTAGAAGAACTACAGGGGAGTGTCCCGCTATGTGTTTTGGAACGAAGCATACTTTTGGACGAAATCCTTGGACTAATTCTAGAGAAACAGTTTTTTAACCAGAGTTCACACAAGTTGAAGGTTTAATCTTGTTTTGTTTTATGATTTGCTGGCCTCAATGTTTTAAGATAAGGGGAATCCCACTCTCTGAGAGGTAGTTAACAGATCTATCCTTTGCACAGGATAATTTAAATTGTTATTACTTGAAGACTGCCTTTTTTCAGTTGATTTTTAATTTCTTGTGAGGTCCATTAATTTTCTAGGCAGACAAACATCATAAAAATATTTATTTCAAAATATATCATTGTTTGACCTTGTCAATGTTATATTTTGAAACAAATGTTTTTATGATGTTTGTCTGTCTGGAAAATTAATGGACCTCACAAGAAATTAAAAAAATATACTATCCTCATTTGTTAGCTTTCTAGTTAGTTTTCGTGTCTCTAATCATATAAGTGTCTCAAAAAGTTGACAAAAGACTTCGTTTCGATGTTTTGGCGCTGCTTTTAGATTCACGGACCAGTAGCAATTCACATTTATTTATATAGAATTACTTTAAATACATATACGCTAATACTTACATAAAACTAACCTTTGGAGTGAAACTGAAATAACTTATGTGATACGTACTTCAAAATTCATCAGTGTCTTCAAATTTTCTCCCTAGAAAAGCGAAAAATTTATAGTTCTATAAATTTCTTTCATTCATGCCACCACACAAAATTTTAACTTGCCTATTAGTTTAACAGAGCCGTTTAAGTTATAAAAAGTATTTCAACCAAACATCCTAGAAAATTAGGTTCCCATAAATCAAATACAGAAGCATAACTTTTAAGACCTGCTAATCTACGATAAAAGCGTCGGTGGATATAAAAATCCCCGACAAGCGGATGTGTACTTTCGCTTCTTTTCTAACTGGCTGCTACCGGTTCCATGTGGTTGAATGCGGTCGATCAGGCTATAGCTAGTATTTCGTCACTACTAACTGGAGTATTAGCATTGCCATCACCAAAGTCATATTTTCAGAGGTTTCATCTGCTTCTCAAACCAGTACTTTGTGGAACATTGCATTTGCTGGTTTCAATTTTGTAACAAAAGTCTTTATTCGGTCAAAATTATTGATTAAAGCAATTATCGGCGATAATTAGAATGGAAGGACTATATTTTAACGGAAAATAGAGATTGTACCGATATTGCTTTTGTAATGTCGAAGTATCAATTTATTTTTCAATTTGATAATATTCTAAAGTGACATGGTGTTCAGACGATGGATAGAAAGAAGAATAGGGAGAATTATCAAGAAATGTTCACATATCGCTTGCAACAACTTCTGTTTCTTCTCGGCCGCAACAGCTAATTGATTTTCTACTCAACACATTACTTCACCTTTCATAATAAATGACCACACATCTAGTTGTACATGAAGGCGGACCATTTGAGAGATTATTTGAGTAGTGCAAGGTGATTCAAAATAACGAAAAATTACAATATATCTTGCTGAATATTTCTGTAGTCTGATACCAATACGTCGTCTTCCAAGAGGCTTGAACTAAATAATGAATTCTATTGTTAAATAATATAGCAAGTTTTAGCTTCAATTGCTTCCCAAATTGTATTCCGGCAACCGGAACGGTGTAAAGCAACGTTCTCAGGTTTTCACCGCTGATTGGGTCACAGGGAGCGCCATCACTATTATCACGGCGATAATGGCACTATCACCACCATTGACACCAACAGCTATCGCGTGTTTGAACTGCGCCGACACCGACATTTCGATTCCGATACTTCGATATGGCGGGGAGATGGCGGAGACGTTTTGCTGTTATTTCGACTCCAACTTCTCTTTCGACTCAACTTTGAGGAGAGTCTATCCTCTCGTCTCTTACCGCCCTTATCGTGTGTGCGCGCCCACACGTACACACACACACACACACTGAAGAGGAGAAATCCCCGCAAGTCGACGTAGAGGTTGGTTCCAGGACTTGCGTCTTAACGCAAGTGGAACATCACACTCCAGGATTATAACATGCACTGTGCTTAGGGGACTAATAACCTCAGTTGTGAACTCGCCCAGAAACAGAACTTACTCCCTCTTTCGATTCCGATTTCGTCACACATATCGACTCGTACGCGGCGGGTGTCCAGCGCCACCTTCCCTGTTCGAGTTCCGCCGAGTCCTATTCTGAATCCAACTTCTCTTTCGATTCCGATTCCGATTCCGACATGGACACCGCCCCGTCGCCCGCGGGGGGAGCGGGTTCGAGTTCCGGCGGCAGGATGCCACGAGGCGCGCCTTCGGCCCTCTGCATTCCTGGCACTTTCACGTGCGGAGAGCAGCTGCTCGTGCGGAGTCGTTTTTCAGCCGGCCTTTCCCTGGACGCGCACATCTCTCCTGCCGAGGAATTCCCCTCAAGAGACGCTCTACGATAAGCTCTGACCGCAGTTCAGTTTTGGCAGTTCGTTAAGACCTCATATGCATTTTCCGAGAAGGCCTTTCTGGTTTTTTTTCGTAAGAGAAAGCGAGCAACTCTTAAAAAGGTGTAAATTAATTGCTTAGAAATAAATAAAATTATTCTCTTGTCTGATGCATGTAATGGTGATTCTAAAGGAAATCCAAAAAAGTGTTTAACGCTTAATCCTATTAAGGGCGTTAAAATGATTTAAGCCAAAATTCGCCGTTTTTACTTTGTTGGACTACTTGAAGATCATTTTATCTGTATGATGACATTAAGATATTTAATATTTTCTTACTGTATTGGCAACAATGCTTCATTATACTGCATCTGCTCCAATGTTTGGTTGAAAAGATGTACAGAGCATTTACAGAGTTTCCGAAAGTTTGTTATCCATAATTAGATATTTTTACTTAAGTCTTTTTTACCGTCCTTTTACGTCTGTCTGTCCATCAGTCTGTCCGTCAGTCTGTCCGTCTGTCTGTCTGTTCGTCTGTCCATCTGCCTGTCCGTCTATCTGTCCGTTCGTCTGTCTGTCTGTCCGTCCGCCGGCCTGTTGATCGGTCTGTTGGATAGCCTGTTTGTCCGTCCGTCTGACTATCTGTCCGACTGTAAGTCCGTCTGCCCGTGCCTGTCTGTCTGTCCGTCTGTCTGTCTGTCTGCCTACCCGTTTGTCTGTCCGCCCGATCATCCGTATGTGGTCAACGGTAGCACCAATATTGTTGAGGCAATTTTCTAAAAAAAATGATATTCGTCAATCAGTTTGAAGGAAATCCAAGTCTTGTGAGTTCCAAACGGATATTTTGATTTTTGGGGGTAATTAACATGAAAGCTCAATTACATTTTCATTTCTTTTCAAAAATTGCTCCATTTTTACTTTCTCACCCTTATGAAGGTACTTCGTAAGAAAACTAGTGGTGCTACAACAACACATACTTTCCCGTGTTATTGGAAACAGCTACGAAGTACTGAAATACTGCACTTTCTGTGCTACTAACATCTTAACTATTATTTCAAAACGTCCAATTCGCTTCGTAGCGATCAACTCACTGCTACTGTTTCCATCGCTATGTTGTCAGAACTATGTGAATTCTACAACTGCATAAAAATATAATACAAAGGTTTTGTATACTTGTATTAGAAAAAGAAATCTGATACCCCGGACAATACAGAAATGCATTTCGTAGAGCCATGATTAGAGAAGAGTATTCTAAAACAATGCAACAAATTCTCTACTCACTACAAATGGTACATCATTTGTTGCGAAAACTAAATATTTTCAAATATCAATACAAATTTGACAATTATAAATCCTTTCATACAGCTACATCAAGTCACAACAATAACATTTTATTCACAGGAATTCGCGAGCACGCAAAGGAATTTCATTGTTGCATTCCCTGCAATGTCGATATTTTAAAAAAATATATTTATTAATATTTGTTCGACAAAATATTTTTCTTTCAAGTGTGCGAAACATTATATAACATTGAAACCTCTAACTTACTACTGACATAGGTATTTTGAGTTTGATAAAACAATAAAAATAAACACTGGTTATAAATAGTATATAATATATGAAATTTATACAATAAATAATAAATACTATGGACTTAACTATGGAGGATGTAATAGATCTTTTGAGTAACGTGATTTAATTCTGGGAAAAGGAATTAGCTGTTTTTCCAAGTTGAAAAGATGAATAAGCAGGAGAAGAAGTAAGGGAAGTATAGAATTTGTCTGAGAGACGAAGGATCCAGGATTTTAGAGGCAGAATACTGCGTTCATATAATGTTTGATCGTTTCTTATGAACCAGGGTGCTTTCAATGCTTTTCTTAGATTTTTTTTTGTATAAACTTCTAATTTGTAAATATGTGATTTCGCTGCACCACCCCAAATGGGGCATGTATATATCAAAGATGGGCGAATTATATATTTAAATATAGACAAACGCTGTATCTAAAGGTGAGAATTGTTGTTCAAAAATGGGGATAATTTTAGAAGCTTGACATTAGTTTTATTTATTATTGATGTAATGTGTGGTTCCCATTTAGTATCAAGTTGTAATCCAAGATTGGTAATTGGAGTCTTGTTAGGAATCCAAGGGATTGCTTTATAGTTGATAATAAATGGATAAGTAGGAGAGAATCGTTTTAAAGAAAATATTTTTGCTTGAGACTTTTGACTATTGATCTTGATTTGCCAATTATTGTACCAAGTAACAAGAGTATTTAAATCATCTTGTAAATTATCACGACCAGTTTTAATGACTGCATGAGAAGTGGAATAGGGATGTGTCGTCGACAAAGAGGGTTACTTGTGAATTAATTAAATGTGGAATATCTGAAACGTAAATATTAAAAAGGATTGGTGAGAGTGGAGAACCCTGAGGTACTTTAGGTTGATATTCTGAGAGCTAGTAATTTTTATTTCCAATATTTCAAAATAAATAATTTGTAAAAGATTAATGTGTAAATGTGTAACAAAGGTCGAATGAAAGAAACGAGCACAGAAATAATAAAAAAAATTGCAAATTCTATTTTACGATGCATCCAGCTGTCTGAAGCGCAGTAAATTTACAGCGGGCTATTATGTTTGTCATGAAATTATACAAAAACTAATCATATTTTCAAAAAATTAATCCTGACCTTATTTGAAGATGTAGTTTTGATAAATATATTACACTGAGAAAAAATTGTATTTTCAAAATTGTAATTGTAACAAACGACGAAAACGAAGCGCAGTCAATTCCGAGCGGGCTATTATGTTTGTCAGGAAGTTATAGAAAAACTACTCATATTTTCAAAAAAATCAACATGACCTTATTTGATGATGTTTTTGATGAGCGTATTTCATTAAGAAAAACAACCTCTATCTTTACAACTGTAGTTGTAGAACGATGCCGAATTTTTTTAAAACAATTTTGCAAAATCAGCGATTTCAACGAAACCTACACCGTTCTCTTAAGCTTCCTTTATGCTATCATGCTACCTCATGTCCCAATTTAATAAAAACGTGCAGTTTTTAAGAAAAAAATGGTTTAAAGAAAATAAAAAAATTGTCTGTTGGATACAAATTTTCGAAAAAAATACATATTTTGAAAAATTGAACATGGCCTTATTTGAAGACCAGCTTTTTATGAACACTTTTCATTAAGAACAACTAGTGGTGCTACAACAGCACTTACTTTCCCGTATTAGAGGAAACAGCTAAGTAGTACTGTAATATTGCACTTTATGCGCTACTAACATCTTCGCTTGGAACTCACTATTTCCATTGCAGTGTTGTCAGAACTATGTGAATTCTACAACTTCACAAAAATAGAATGCAAAAGTTTTGTAACCCTGTATTGGAAAAAGAAGCCTGATACCCTGGAAATATAGAAATGCCTTCCATTGGGCCATGATTAGGGAAGAGTATTTAAAACCATGCAACAAATTCTCTACTCACTACAAATGGTACAGCATTTGGTGCAAAACTAAATATTTGCCTGCAAATATCAACATAAATTAGACAATTATAACTCCTTTTCATACAGCTCCATTAGGTCACAACAATGACACTAATTCACAGATATTCGCAAGCGCAAAGTGAATTCCATTGTTGCAGACCCTGCATTGTCGCTATTCTGAGAGCTATTAATTCTTTTTACTTATTTCAAATATTTCAAAATAAACAATTGCTAAAATATTAATGTATAAGTCTATAACAAAGTTCGAATGTAAGAAACGAAGAAAGAAATAATATACAAAATTGCACATTCTAATTTACGACGCATCCAGCTGTCCGAAGCGCAGTAAATTTACAGCGGCCTATTACGTTTGTCACAAAATTAAAGAAAACCTACTCGTATTTTGAAAAAATTAAGCATGACCGTATTTATTTATTTATTTATTTGTCAAAAAACAGAAACAGAATGGCACAGACTTTCCCGTATTAGTTTTCTATTTTCCTGGGTCTTCGCTAGCTATTCGGAATTGCCACATACTCTTTCTTGCCAGTTACCATCTATCATCGCCAAAAGTACATTTTTTTGTCATTTTCTTAATTTTTCGGTTTCCTATTGGTAGAACAGAAACATTAATTTTAGAATATTAAAGAACACAAAAACCTAGCCGTAAATGGCAATTTTCTTTTAAAAATTATGTGCCGTTTAAGAGAAAATGGCGTTTTAGCACTATTAAAAATGCGAAATTTGAAGCTCATTTTCACAGAAAATTTTTGAGTTTTCAAAATACTTTATTTGAAGTTATTTGAAGCACTTACACTCACAAATATAATTATCTTTACAAATTGCGGATAATGTGCATATTAAAGATGTGAGAGATCTTTCAAAAAATTTACATTTATATAATTTTTGAAAAAAACAAAAAAAAACTCAAAATAAACTTCACGCTATACTAATGAGTGTAATTAGCACTATCCGTTACAAAAGTTTCAAGAAAAAAATTGCAGCCATATACGAGAAAATGACGTTTGAGCATTACTGAAAATGCCGAAATTTGAGCTACTTTTCACAGAAAACGGTAGTGTTTTCGAGAAACTTTACTTGACATTATTTAAAGCATATATACTCGTAAATATAATAATGTAAAAAATCGCCGATAGTGTAAATATTAACGACGTGAGAGACAAGTAAAAAAATTTACATTTTGGTAATTTTTGAAAAAAACAACCGATAGACCAAAATGGCTTTTATGTCATTGATAGAGTACATTTACCACTATCCCTACCAAAAGTTTAAAGAAAAAATTTGGAGCCGTTTTTGAGAAAATTGTGTTTTTGTAATTTTTTAAAATTGCACATATTGCACGCAATATTGTACGAAAACTACCAAAATTTTGAAAAACATTTACATGACCTTTATGAAAGAACTCATATGCAGAACAAATTTTATTTGAAGAAAAAATCTCTATCTTCAATTTTGTAGTTGGAGAAAGACGCCGAAAAAATTCAAACTTTCACAATTTTCGAAAATTCAGAGCTGTACGTGAAAATCGGACCTATGCCATGTTAAAAAGTGTATTTTCCTCCATTAATACAAGAAATTTAAAGAAAAAATTTGGAGCCGTTTTTGAGAAAATGTTGAAAATCCCCGGGGGTCTTCATATAAAGTACCCCCAAATTTTAAAGAATCTTTTTCAAAATCACAAAGCTTCGACTAGAATCAGATCGACTGGGGAATGTCCATTTGAAGAAAATCGACCGAACGGTTTAGGCGCTAGCGTTGACCACATACGGACAGACGGACGGAATGCCGTCAATCGATTTTTAAGTATAAAGAAGCAACAAATCATGGATTTTGACCACACCACGAGATAGAGGATTTTTTTTTCTTAATTTAGCAACTGGTTTTATCCACTTATTCGTTTTCGCGGCCCGGCAATTAATTTTTTTCCGCCGAAAATTGGCCATTTTGTCGCGCAGCATTACATAACTTTCCCTATACTAGGTATATCACTCCGTGTATACGTACGTATACGGGAAAGTAAAAAGGGATGTAATCGTGCATAGAAAAAACTTTTTCGGCCGGACTGTGGTAACGAAAAAGTGGATAAATCCAGTTGCTAAATAAAGAAAAAAATCTTCTAATAGAGTAGTAGGTAGCCAGAATAGGGTGTAGCCAGAATCCGTGTTTTTGATGGGTCCTTGATACCGGAAAACCGATTAACGGCAAAATCGGTGTCTGTCCGTCTGTGTGTTAACTCTAGCGTCTAAACCATTCAGCCCGATTTTTTTTCTAAAATTGATATTCCCCGATCGATCTTATCAAATTCGATTTGGGAGTTTCAGAAGGATATTTTTTTGAGGGTTCTTTATCTGAAGCTTCAAAAATATTTTCAAGATTTTCTCAAAATGGCTCCAAATTTTTGATTAAACTTTATCCTCTGATAGTGTAAAAGACACTTAAGGGAATGATGCAGGTCTCCTGTTCATTGAAATTCCAGATTTTTTGAAAATTAAAATGTGCATATTTTGGGGGCGTTTTCCTACAATTGTATATTGAAGATTGTGATTTTTGTGAAGATGGTGATGAAATCTTTTCCTTAAAGACTGATCTTCAAGTACGTTCATATTCAATATTTCAAAAATATTAGCAGTTTTCGTGCAATTTTGCAGAAAATGTAGGCATGTTAAAAATTGATTTTAACATTTTTTCTCAATAAACGCTCCAAATTCTTTCTTTAAAGTTTCTCCTCGTATGTAACAAAAGACGGTAAAAAATGGTGCTACTACAATTTTTGGTGAATTTTCCGTTTTTTAGATAATTGCCAGTAGTTAACATTTTAAAAGCATAATCGAAATCGAGACTTTTATCTCAGACAGTCTGTTGTCAATTAGATCTCTGACGTGGAGTTAACTCAGAGTACCTAAGTTCGAGTCTGGGTGTGGAAAATAATTTTTGATGGCTGAAAACCCTTTTCATTTTTATGTAGTAGTGTATTATGATGGAACACTTAGAAATAATATGAGAAAGTACGTGCGGTTGAAACACACTTAGTTTATTGAACTTTGTTGCCGAATACCATATAGAGGCTTAAAAGAGCGCTGCTAATCTTATTTTCGTTAAAATTTCTGATTTTTCTAAACTTGCAACAGTTTAAAATTGTTTCGGTCTCAAAGCTCCACGGTCTGTCTGGACGAACTACGTACAAACAATAGTAATTTATAAATCATACATAGACTGACAAACTGTTTTCAAAGAAAGCACCTTTACGGTGGTAGAATTTTCCGGTGAAAAACTGGAGCTCGATATTTTCTCGGTGCATAAAATGCTAAGGAAAGACGGTGTATTTGCAAACTTTATAAGAAAATATCGACACAGAACTCCATAAACGTGATACTGATGAGCAAGGAAGAACCCTTTAGCCTGGCATCAAACATATTTAAGACTAGAAAGAGAGAAGTTGGTAATTATGAATGAGAAAGGAAGCTCAGATGCAACCCACAACACATATTACGCTGCGACGCATTTTACTCAAGGTTCCTTACGTAACTCGGAATCAGTTGTGAACTAACCTCACAAGAAAATGTTCGTGTTCCTTACTTTGTATTCATTTTTGGAGATTAAGCGTTTCTCGACACCCTGATTATGTGGAATGGATAGTTGGCAAGGAGTAGAGGCTATAAATCTATGAAAAATCAATTGCATTATTAAACACATAGATTACAGAAAGAAATAATCATCCGAGATAAAATTATAGTTATTATTTGATTTTGTGTGAAATTTAATCTCAACGACTAGTTGCATTAAAATGCATACTGTTCTAGAATTCACAGCTCAGTAGATTGGGTTCCAGTTTGTTCGCACTGGTTCGAAGTTGAGATCCAGTATGAGGCTATTTTCATTTTTAAAACAAATATTTACAAAATGTGGGATATTCGCACGGGTTCAGCTACCTTTACAAAATTACGGTAATTTTTGAATGGAAAAGTATAAGTAGTTAAAGAAAAGCATAAATAATATTTTCAATATACATATTGAAGCAACGAATATTCAATAATTTTGACAGTTGTAGAATATCCATTAAATATTGTGCTCTTGAATATTTTCTTTTGAATGCGTTTTTGAAAAAAGTTTATTTTAAGTTTGTGAGAGCTGTCATGTTTAAAGCTGGAAAAGTGAAGCACAATTTCTTTCCACTTTGTTCTCTAATGTTATCCACAAACGAAACTGTTGACTAACCACAAACCACGAATTCCTCGTAAAGAAATTGCCTGAGTAATCAGGGAAAGTGGTTGTTCGGTTTTTCTTCTCATTGCCTAATTTCGACATAAGAAATGATGTTAACATGTGTTTTCTCTTCAACCTACTTGGTTCTTTCCAAAAAATCAATAAATATAATTGAGCAATTTCATGACACTGATATCTGGTTTCATCTTGAACAAGAAGTAGAACTGAGACTTTTCAATTACAGTCAATTGTAGTATTTCGGTTTGTGAAATAGCTCGGCGGTTCTTTAGCTTTCAGAAAACTACACCGAGAAAGTGATGAGACAGATCAACAGTGAAACTTAACGTCAGTATCATTTGCATACAGGTGGATTCACATTTCATTGAGATGAGCGGGAAACTTTTCTTTGAATGTATGAAAAAGCGTATGGCCCCCTGTCGCTCCCTGACCTCTTTGCTAGCAAGATTAAATGATAAGACAGCTCTAAAATGGCTTCGTTTCCAAGATTTGGTAGGCGCGCGGCGTAGCCACTGGTTCCGCACTTTACAAAAGCACAAATAGTATTTTATTGCAGAGGAATCTAAATGACCATTTAATTGAGAGGTTGAGAAGAAAGTCGACGGAACGTTAGCCGAGCGATTAAAAACACTTAGATTCCGTGAATAATACAATGTTTTATCTAATTTCCAGTTTGCAATAATTTAATTCATTGATTAATTGGTGATTCCAGGCGCGTCAACCGCTGTCATTAGTCATGTAAGTTTAGGGCGTGTTTTCCTCCAGAGGTGGCGGTGATCTTCCTCCCCTAGATGAGATGCGGCGCCAACCTACCACCGGGTAGCGGGATTTTACCCAACCAGGTATCTCCCACCTGTGGGGTACCGTCCCAACCAGGACAAGCTCTAAGTTCCCGACCGATCTCCCGGCATGTGTGGTAGTGTAGTGCATGCTAGTGTGTAAGTAAGGGGTGAGGATAGAACAAAGAGCAGGAAGGAAAGATCGCGCGCGGTCCGTGACCCGTTTATGAGGGTATTACTCCGGCATTTGCCTTATATTGATCGGAGAAACCACGGAAAACTACCAATCAGATCAGCTAGAATTCTCTTTCAGATAGCGACTGAACTCGACCTAGCTATGTAGCCACTGTCGAGAGAACTACCACCGGTCCTCGAACCTGAACATCCCGGTCAGAGGCACTGCAGTGACATGAGTTAATGCCCTGTACCACCTCTCCCGACAATAATATAAAATAAAATATTTTGCCCAGTGTATTAAAAATAGCGGTGTCAGGTGTCATATTTCGCGGTTGCTAATGCGTGCTAAATAAACAAACAGGAGACAATGGAATTATTTCAATTGTCTTTTTGTTTTTTCGTAGTCATTGAATACTGAGTGTAATCATAAGTTACTTGGTTTAACTAATTTAGCTTTTTCGTTAGAAAAATGATATCTTCTGTCAATACTTGTACACCCTGAATTTGTTTCCATTCACGAAGCAAGCAATAATCTTTTTCATAAGATTTTGAAAATTTAAAAGGAGTTACTCTTTCTCTAGGTTCTTGAGCTTCTTTTTGTATTTCAGAAGAAATGTTTTCATTCATGTTTTGATTAATTTTGAAAGAGGCATTATGATCAACAGCGCCCCATTCCAAGACAGGAAACTGATGGGGGCGTATGAGAAGTGACAGCACATCTTTCTGCCTGGAACTCCTCACGTTTCTTCCATTCACAAACGATAGCAGTTACCATAAATTCAAAAACTATGTACTCATTATTTAAGATTCTACGAGTCTTCAAAACCCTTGTTCACGACACCAATGAAGATGTTGATTCGGTGTTGAAGTTGTAACGGTCAGCGCGCAGTCGCGCAGCCGTCTGCTGAAGCACTAACCCTCACAGAATGCTGCAGAGAGAACAATACTATTTTCTGAAAGATAGCAATGTTCTGGAAGCAATACGTAATTCTCAGACAATCCTTCTCTTTTTTACTGATTCATGGGAGAAGTCCTGGATCCAATGTGTTATCCAGGCCTTCCACTGTGGAATACTCTGCCATTAGGGACCGATGATACCGCGGCTATTGAGCTACATGACAGAATGACCATTCCCTTTGCCTTATGAAAACTTCTCTAACGTTTTCATTGATCAAGTTTCTGTGTGCTCTTCTCCCGAGTCTTATTGAACTTTGAAGCAATGCTACCGACAGTAACGCGCTTTGCGAAAAGTGCATTCATTGTGATGCACTTCCTTTAGTTCGAAAGAAGAGATAATCTCTTCCTCCGCCAGACCTCGGTCGCCAAGTACACTTTTATAATTAATCGTTATGTGTCTGATGATGAGTAACATATCTGGTTTAACTAATTTCGGTTGAGTGCAGTAATTTTCGGGATTCGGGAATGATTTTGACAATACCTTTTTCAATCACTTTGATCATTTGGAGAAACTCCCTCAATTTTGGATAATAGTTGCGGAGCAGTTCTTTCTACTTTCAAGCTCTATCGAGAAAACAGTACGAGATTTGTCTGATGTTCGTCATTTTTGATAAGATATTATCTTATTCAAAATCATTATTTTCAGTGTACGTTTCTTCACTGTCTTCCATTCAATGTGTTGCTGGCTTGTTCCTAGATTAACTACAGCATTATATAACAATATAGGCTTTCACGGCCGGTTCATAACGATTAATTATAAAAGTGTACTTGGCGACTGAGGTCTGAATTAATTAATCAATTTCTGGAAATCATGGACCGCAAAAAAAAAAAATTCTGTCCCCTCCATGTGTAAGAGGGATTTTTTTCAATATTTAGCAGCTGGATTTATCCACTTTTTACCATAATAAGAATTATTCTGGCCCGGCAATAAGAGTTTTTCTAACGAAAATTCGCCATTTTCCGGAGCATGATTACATAACTTTCTTTTCTTAAGACATACCTTCGCAAGGGCGAGAAAGTAATATAGATTTTTTTCTGTACTATACAAACATTTTTAAAACACCCAAATGAGGTTTAAATTTGCAAAATACTTTTATAAATCCTAGAAATTACTCCCGGACGAGACTCGTAACACTAAAGTTAGAGAAGACTTTTGAACATTAAATTTTCCTACAACAAATTATTTGATATATTTAATATTTTAATTAGATTTTTGTTAAAAACTTTATTCAAACGTACAATGCGAGATCTCTATGTAGAATAGAAACAATCGAATAGCAAGCACTATTGTTATTGAAACTTGGAAGGCAAACATACTTAGAAGTAAATCGCTTTCCTTACTACTATCTTTCTCCTACCCGAAAAAAGCTTTTACAGATAATTCGGGGAGTCTAAAGTTCCACACGCGCGAATAAGATTAAATAAATTATATTCAGATAATGGCGGAGAGCGCCGAATCTAAATTTAAAGAAAACATAATCCGGTGTCACGACGAATTTATTTGTCGGTTACTTACCAATTGTAAACGACACATGAAAACAAAGTATAACAATCAAACAATAAAATTACATTTATACTCCTCTCACGTTGATTACAAATACTTACTTAGAAACGCTTGTTAAGTCATTCACTCAGGGCCCACTACAAAATAACTGTATCTTGTTACAATTAATATTATTACTTCACTTACGATTACTTCACACATGGGTGTCACCTGTCCCCGTTCTCCAAGGGTGTTCACATCTGTTTCGGCTTTGAGCAATTTTCACGTTCAATTAACGACAAATCATGTAAAACATGACAAAATTTACTTGAAGTTCCAGATAATTCAAGACAAGACCTTAAAATAGTTCCGATTGACTATTTTTTCCCTCCACCTCAGAAATTACTCTGAAAGAGATTCAAAATGGCATTTTATTCAAATTCGTCTCGGTCGTCGTCTAATATCGAAATTCTAACACCTTTCTTCTTCATTATCAAACAGGAAACAAAAAAATTAAGCCTCAACGTTTGTAAACAAATTTACTATTGGTCATGATCTCACTTAACATTATTTTCTTATTGTTTTATCCTACCTACGATTGTGCAGCCGTTTTAAAATGATTTTTTGTTCAATTTTCATTATCAGTCATGTCTATGAATCTCCATTATCTTCATTAGAGTAGGCTACTTTTCTACAGCCCACCGCTATTTTGTAGTAGCATACTATCAGTTATTGTAGGCAAATATTAAATCTCTACAATCTTCTTATTTCTACAAGCGTGTTAGTTCCTACTAGGATACGAGTTCCTACAGCCTTCACGGACTAAATAATTGTAGTATTCATGATCGATTTCTGGATTCATTAAAAAAAGATACATTGAAAGCTAAGCTGCTTCTGAAGTCGTTACGCACAATCGCTTCATTACGTGCGAGTATCTCTTTCTTCCATGCAAGTGTAGTTCGAGGGAATGTAGATATGGAAAAAGTGAAAGCGAAGAGCTAAGTAGCTCTCCTAATGTGACTCTTCCATGTCGACACGTGCGACCAATAATGATATACACTGCATGACCTAATATGATTGGTGTGCCAACGTTGTATAAACTTACGAAACAGATGAAGCCATTCATGCAATTGGATGTGTGTTACAATACATGAAGTACACACTGCATATGCCACTTTTTAATATTGAATATTTCTTATTAGTGTTGTTGTGTAAAACAATATGTGATGATAATTAAAAATGTATTCGTATGACTTAATTTATAAATATGATTAGATATTTCAGGCAAATCTCGAGTGAGTAGGAACTAGCAGAGAGAATTAACACATTCAAGATTTTTCAAAAATCATTAAAAAATTAGAAGAAATTGCTATTAAAGTACTGTTTTCAGTCAAAGACCAGCAAAGTCAACCACGTTTACTCGTTACATGTTGATAATGACTTCAAAGATAGAGGTCAAAAGAGGTAAGAAATTGCACTGCAGCTAGGTGTGACCGAAATTATTTAAATAACAGTTTGTCGATATTACAATATTCAAGAAAGTTCAAAATGGCGTTCGTAATTTAATGTACAGAATATAATGCTGAGTTAAAGTCTACTCCGTAAGGGCTGATCTTGTAGATGTGATAACTCTCATAGTTTATGAGAGACTAACAACATACGATCTTGTTTGGTATACCAGGATTATAAACGACCTTTTCTGTTGCCAGAAATCGTTCATAATCAGGCATTTTTCGGTACACATGATGACGTACTAGCATTTTACGGCACGAATGATTGCATCATCTCACATTCAGCCAATCACACCGAGAGGATCATGGGGAGGTAAAGGTAAACGGAACAGGCGACCACCGTTTTCTCGCATAGATATCAAATACCGGAGACGTAACAACAAAGTTGTTTCGCGAAATTAAGTGTGATTCTCTTATAAATTTATAATGCTGTTAGACAAAAACAATATCGTATGCAACTCGTTTATAATGTTAGTTTATTGCATTCGTACAAATTTGAAATTCGCTCGTAATGTCGCTGGTTTAAAAAAATACTCATGCAATAAACCTTAATATTATAAACTAATTGCATAACTACTAGTATCAATATGTAAATGCAAATCTCTTTAATTTTCAGAACGATCATTGTCATGTGCATTGTTGTTTTTATAATCGTATAAAAACTAATTTCAAATTGAATATGCTTGTCACTAGATCGGAGTGAATGAGTGAGTGAGTGAGTGAGTGAGTGAGAGAGAGAGAGAGAGAGAGAGAGAGAGAGAGAGAGAAAGGGAACAGGCTTCTGAGCTTCCAGTGGACCTATTCCATACGCTTACATTATTAAATAAATTAATTTTATTGAATAATTAGAAAATATGAAGGTATTGTGTCCAAAGCCAACAAATACATTTTTGAATGCTATCCCGCTTCAATGTGGCTCCTTGGTGCGCGCAGGTGTGGCGCGAAGGGCCGCGGGTGACGTCGAGCAACGGCACGGGCGGCCGCCTGCTCTTCGACTTCATCTTCGGGCTGGACGGCGGCGGCGGCGGCGCCAGCGCCCTCGACGACGACGACGATGACGAGGAGCGCGTCCGCAACTGCACGTGCCGTGAGTGCTCTGGGCTGCGCTGCGCTGCGCGCGCGGCCTCCCCACCCACTGCGGATCCCTCACCGCTTGTGGCAATGCATGGCCCCCTCCACGCTTTGTCTTCACTTTAATTACCCTTAGTAGTCTATAACAAAAGTACTCCTCTAATACGAAACTAATGATGCTATATTAGCACACACTTCCTCGATTATTTATAACGGTTTTACAATGTTTTATCTTGTTTCATACCAATAATTTAATATCCTCTTGAAAATCATTTCACTAAACGATGCGCGGGTAAATAAAAAATGAAACATTTAATTTTTGAAAATTCAAAAGTTTCTATAAAAATGGAACTTGTTTCAAAAGTCAATGGAATGTGCTCTATCTTTAAAGTTTAAAGGTAAAATTTGGAGCCTTTTTTGAGAAAATCTTGTGTACGTACTTATTGAAAATCGTATAAAGTTTACTCAATTAATGCGAAAAACTATTGTTTTAAAAAGTGGCTTTAAATTATTTTAAAATATACTTTTAAAGAATATATTTCATTACAAAAATATCTGTCTTCAATAACATAGTTTTAGCAAATGTCAAAAAATTAAAACTTTTGCATCTTCCAAAACTCTCAAAGTTTAAAAGAACATCGGACATATGCCATATCATTAAGCAAAAATTGCTTACTTCAAGAAAAAATTAAAAACCTTTGAGACAACTAATTTATTTTTAAGTACTTGAAAGATTTCACTGAAAGTTACTAGAAACTACAGATATTTGTTAAAAAATGTACATGATATTATTTGTAGATCTAATTTTGAAGAGCAGATTTCATTAAAAAAATCTTCCATCTTCAATAATGAAGAGGGAATGTCCGAGGGAGTTAAGAGAATATTGAACTTGTAATTTTCAAAAATTTAAAGGTTTTAATGAAAATCAGACATGTGCAATGTTTATCAGCGTACTTCGCTGCATTAGAAAAAATGTACTAATTTTATAGAAAAGTTTGAAAACGACTCATGGGCTTCACGCAAATGCCCTACAAAATTTAAAAATTCATTTTATGATGTATAGACTTCCCTATACAGTAATTTGATGTTATGTTTAAGAAAATAGTATCAAATAAATGAAACTGAAAATCTATATTTTAGTTTTACGATCTAGTAAAACATAATTTCTTCGTCTTGTAATTGAAAGACCGCATCTTTAAAATAAACTATTTCATGATAGAAAGATTTAAATTTCTCAAAAATGAAATCCGTTTCTTTTCTTTCTAAGGTTACAGTATATACAATTGCAGAAAAACAACAATACTTTCTCACTTAATTTCAATAAGAACAAAACACTATTGCATTTTTTATTATATCCCATGTTAAATTTTGGTGCACAATTAATTTTCTTTAGAGCACACTTCTATTCATAAGACTGCAAAAAAAATTAATAATTTATTCACTCGAGTTTCAGTACGAGCAAGATGATATTTATAAAATAATGAAAATCATTTGGGAAGGAAATCATGGAATCTACATAACGCCCAACAAGTGACGCCCCAATGAAGCCCTCAATGGCATGCCTTCGCACAATTGGAACGACGTGCGTTTTGTTTTCAACTATTCTATTACTTGCAATTGCTTCAGTAACTGCAGCGGTGTTTCTTTCATATTTGGATGATTTATCCTTGTGCGTTTTTATCCTTGTGCGCTAAGCAAAAATGGAGGGAAATATTTCTCGTGATGGGGTACCTGGGTTTCTTTGTTACCACCTATCAACTAACTGCTTCGATTAACATACTTGTGACTTATGTTTATATTCTTCTTGACAGCGTGAATGTAATAGACTGTACGAAATACTTAAACACTCAATGTAGCGAACACTACACAATTTCCTTAATTTTTTATGCCTAAAAGGTTGACAAATTTCCTTACGTGAGGTATGTATATATTCCTCTTGATATCATGTCATACTCGTAAGAGTACTATAAATTACTGAAAATTACTAAAAACAATATAGCATAGAGTAGTCTCCATTTCGATGATTTAATGTTGCTATCATTATTATTATTATTATTATTATTATTATTATTATTATTATTATTATTTAGCCCATTACATCCCATTAAGGGCAAAAGCTTCCTGATACAGGGAAAAAGAATCAATTCCTACAAAGTCCGTTAGGCCGTTTGTTGTGCGAATTATCATTCACACAACACAATTCTTAGTGACAATTTACAGTTCTTACTTGCTGTTCATAGCTCATTGTTAATGTTCTTACCTTCGAGAGATGGCGCGCAGAGAGACGATGTTTAAAAAGCCCTGTTCCTCGTGTTCGCATGGCGCTGGTGCGCGGCGCAGAGTGCGGCGTGGCGAACCAGGAGATCCGCATCGTGGGCGGCCGCCCCACGGGCGTCAACCGCTACCCGTGGATCGCGCGCCTCGTCTACGACGGCAAGTTCCACTGCGGCGGGTCGCTGCTCAACGGCGACTACGTGCTCACGGCGGCGCATTGCGTGCGCAGGTGCGTCTCCGCAGCGTTTGCACGCTCTCTCCCGACTGGGCCGATCCTCGTTTTTGAGGAGGCTAAGGATTGTGTGAAGTGTTCCTCCCGAAAGCTCCATATCCTTTACCATTGTAGATTCACGGCCATGAAGTAGAAGTGGGAAAATGTAGATCACGGGACTTGGAGTGAATTAAGACATTACAATATAGACTGCAGACGTTTCGGAATTTTGTTGGAGTGAATTAAGACATTACATGATATATTGCCGATGTTTCGAAATATTTTTATTCCATTCTCAGGGTTTAATGCAAGATATACATATGGTTACAACCCCCATATTATTACACTGTATACAATGGTTATGGCCCCAATACGCATTATATCTTGTGGTAAGGATGGAATAAAAATATTCCGAAACGTCGGCAAACTATGTTTTAATTTCTTATTTCACTCCAACGAAATCCCGTGACCTATATTTCCCGTATCTTTTGCATCAACTTTGCTATAACTTGTCATTTGGATCTGAATGGTCCAACTATAGCTCAACCAGTAGGAATCAGAAGGTAGAACCAATGGCCCGGACCATGTGCGAGACTAGCCCGACAGCGGGTAAGAGTGTGCGCTGTGCCACATTATCTCAGGTACAGCTTATGGAGGGAATTGTCCACTCTGGTTGTAACAGCGTCATTACACTTTGGCAGTCCATATATCTGCGTAAGAAAATTTTCACAGGTTGAACATCTTCCCCATACGTCAAGTGTACTATTTTTAAAACGTTTTGACGTTCAACAAATACATTGTATTTAATTTTATTAATTATTTTAAGTGAAATATAAGATTTTCCATTCACACGTAATCATGTTATGTGGAGGAGTATGTTATTTTGTTTCTTCGTGACATAGAATTTCAATACATTGCATATTTCCACGTTAGATGTGGAGCTGAAATTAAAAAAGTATTTTCACATGATGTGAGGTTAAAATATTACCCGATGTCCAAGTAAATGAACATCTCAGATTTGGAAAATATCTTGTGCATCAAATTCAGAAATGTAATACATCTCAAAACGTTTTGTCATTTCTGCGAATTCGTAACGTTGTACGAAGTATTGTGATTGCATTGCGTCCTAATAACTTTAGTATCACGAACTGATGAGCCACTGTTATAGTGTCGATTCTGTAACTGTTAACGTTACATGATGATTCCAAAAGGGTCCTGACCACTACTACTAATCTGTCGCAGCTCTGTCGGTGCTAGTAGGTACTCTCGTAGAATCGCGTTTTCCTCACCGTTATTCACGTTCATGAACTATTTAATACTTTCCACTGTCACCAAGCGCGAAATCCATAGCGCTCTGTGAAATTTATTACTACCTACTTGACTGACACAATCTAAAACAATATCTTTTCAGTTTCTAGAAAATATTAATTAAAATGTAGACAATGACAGGTTAAAACTATGACAGCAATGTGATCGTGCTGGTGTCGAAAAATGCTGCAGCGCTCGTGGACATAGGCAATGCAACTCATTCATTTCATAATTCTTCGAATAACTCGAAGCTAATGGAATAGTGAATTATGCATTATCACGAAAATGCGGATTGTTGCCTATTTGCCTATTTTTATCCTTCAATTAAAAATGCAGATTTTAGGTCACTTATTCATTTTGAGGCATTAGTAGTATTATATTTAAATACACCTACTGCTTCAAAATGAATAACCTAAAATACTGCGTTTTTAATTGAAGAATAAAAATAGGCAAATAGGCAGAAATACGCAGCTTAATTATGACTATTGCTTCTAAATAATGGAAGGTTATATTTCAGAATTTTGACTTTCCACGTGGAAAGGTTATTTTTTTGGCTAAAAGTAAATATATCTTGTACAATGTTACAATGGTGGCTTGTGACTGGAATGAACTTCCGTGCAAGAGGCGGATACGTTTCTTTACACGTCTACGAATTTAATTAGCACAAATAAAATGTATCTTAAGCTCGTTTTGCTGTATTGTAATTTGGGTATTACAGATATTCATTTTCCTCAATCTCTTCTTCTCAGAGTGCACTGTCAGCTCTTAGAGATTTTTCTGAGGCATTGTATTCTGGAGGGAAATTTTATGTTCGTCAGAGATGAGAAACATCTTTCCAATAGAAATTTTTAGACAATGGGCAGACAAGAATAATAACTGCAGAACCCAGACAAATGCTTTGAGTCACGCTTGTCAATATCACCTACTTGATTACCTCTGCCAATTTACGACTGACCAGGCATTTAAAGTACCCCTCTTCACACCACCTGTGCCACACAAAGAAGCTCGATTGCAGTCAAAGTGGCGAAGGGAGAGCTACCATGGCGCGGGTATTCATTCTCGTCGCTTTTACGAGCTACATCTGAAGTAGTCCGCAGTTACCCGTAGTCACGCTTACGTTATAGAATAAGGAGCTGGAAACGGGTGGTCCTTTATTCTTTCGGCTAGTTGACAGCTTCACGCCACTCCAGAATAATTTTGAATTATACCGTTATCGCTCGAATTAATTTTGCTGCAGGTTTTTTAAAATTTTATTTATTTTAGGTCGCTTTTGAACTTTTTGGTCATTAGCGACCATTTGCTGCAGGTTGTGCGTGCTCATTGTTGTCGCACCTGTGTGCACAAGGGAGCCATTGGAGCTATATATTTATAATTATGTTTTCATCCTTATTCGACGTTACTGTTATTCAAGAGTTTGAATTATATATGCAGAATATACGATGTTAAATATTTGCTATGAACAATATAACATTATATAACCGTATAAGAAACAAATAAGAATAATATTAGAGGTAACTCTGAGCTATATGAAGTTTTTACTTATAAAATTGATAGATTTAGAATAAACATACAGATAACAGAATTTATGGAGAATACAGCTTGTCTTCGAAGTGCCTCAAATTGTTTTCTTGCATAAAGAATAGCTGGTAGACAGGGATTACATTTTTGTGAAGGAGGGAAAGAATTTAACGTAGAATAATATTTTGTTGGTAATTTTGTTTCCATGCTTTGAGAGGTTTTATTGAGAGTTCATTTTGAATTTGAACATTTATGATAAACCAACAATTTCTATTTTATCTCCACACTGAACATACATAAGTAAGGGAAGGAAATATTTGGTTGCGTTTGTTTACAACATTTATCGCCGAATTGTTAAGTGGATAAATGATACTATCTGAGCGCCCCAAAACGCCAAATGGTTGTGCATATTTACTGTAAGAAGTATTAAAACCACTGATGTCAGCTTCATCTGCCCCATCAACACATCACGCAACTCCTGCAGAATTTTGAATTAATAAACGACGATTCAAATACTATTAAGCGATACGTGATAGTTAGTCATTGGTCTGCCAAATCAGAATTACAATTTGTTAATTCATACGCCCCAACTATGATTTAAAGACATGGGTGTGCTGGTCCGGCGCATCGATTTTTGCTCTTTCTGCGCAGCACCAGATACGCCACGAAACGCGAGACCACAATATGGGTCCTTCGTTTAATAAACCAGGCCAGGAGAACCTGCCATGTTGGGTGGCAAGCGAGAAGTGATGAGAAACATTCTAAAAGAGGCAAAAGTGACAATTTTCAACTGTGATCAAACAAAGTAACACGATGAAGATGTAATTGAAATAGAAGATGCAATATTTAAAAAATCTTCATATATCTGTTTCAATGACTTGTAACAAGGTGATAGCTTTGGTAACTGGATGCATTTAAAATTCTTGCTAATACTGTGACGCGAACTGGAGCATGAAGCTGCATAGTCTTGCATGAAGCTGGCTAGTCTTGCTTGGCTGAAGCTGGATAGTCTTGCAATAGTTCAACCATGTCTTTTCATCATCGGCCAAACTGCCACTATCTATTAGATAGATACTTTTATTGGCTCAAAGTATTTTTACATAGCCACAATACAAGAAATGGTGCCATACGGCTATTAAATACATTTTAAGCAATGCATTTTACTCTTTAATACATATTTATAAATTGCAGTTAATATTCATAATGAAATTTCTGAGGCTTTTCACCATGTTCATGTCTTACATGGTCAGAAAGGAGATTATTGAATAAGGGTCATGTTTCTGAGTTTTTCGAATCTCCTCCAGGAGTTTAGATCTTTATCGTTATACAATTTGCAGACCCCAAAAATTTGTTCGATTGTTTCGCTAGTTTCACCACACTTACACAGGTTTGTACTTACACTTTTTTGGCAAATCATATTGGAATTGAGTGCACAATGATTGCTTCGTATTCTATTGATAAAAGCAATAAGTTTTTTTGGTAGATTTTTGTTATTAAACCATGGTTTGGTAGCCTTACAGTGGCCGTCATGTGTTACGGAAGGATATCATCGTGCGCTCTCTGTCGGCAGGCTGAAGCGCTCCAAGATGCGCGTATACCTGGGGGACCACGACCAGTTCCAGGAGGGCGACACGCCCGCCATCATGCGGCATGTGGCGGCCATCGTGCGCCACCGCAGCTTCGACATCAACAACTACAACCACGACATCGCCCTGCTGCGCCTGCGCAAGCCCGTCACCTTCACCAAGCGCGTGCGCCCCGTCTGCCTCCCGCTGCAAGGTGAGCGAGCGCCTCCCTCTTCCTTCTTTCTCCTCCTCCTCTCCCTCCTCCACTTCTTCATCTTCATCTTCTTGTTCTTCATCATCATTATTACCTTCTTCATCTTCTTCTACTTCATCTTCATCATCATTATTACCTTCATCTTTTTCTTTTTCTACTTCATCTTCATCATCATTATTACCTTCATCTTTTTCTTCTTCGTCTTTTCTTCTTCTTCTTCATCTTCATCTTTTCTTCTTCATCATCTTTATCTTCATTATGTTCGTCATCTTCATCTTTTTCTTATTCAATTAGGCCTACTAATTTAGAAAATGTTACTTTATATGCCTGTGACTTGGTGCAAGATGTCCCAATATCAATATCCAAAGTTTTAGAGGAAGGGTGATTTTCGTACACCAGCGAAACCAAGCCACCACCACTTATACCATCGACAAAACAATTATAGGCCAATGTACATCAATGCAGAATTAGAAGATATTATTTGTTTTGACTTTTGATTTTCTTGCACTGAAAGAAGGGACTTTAAAGCACACTTTGACCATACAATCTGAAAATCACTAAAAAACTGACATTAGCCCTTCTTACACCAAACCACACACACACACACACACACACACACACACACACACACACACACACACACACGCGCGCGCACACACACACAGATTGCATGTTTTTCAGTGCAAAGATTAGGGAGTGTATTCAATTGCACTGTGAAACAATCATTTGAAACGTGTGCCATAAAAAAGTTTAAGTGGTTTTAATAATATCTGATGTACCACATTTTCAACTTAAGGAGGATAGCAGGATTTCTTGCTAGAGTCCACTCCAACACACATGTCCAGATCATGATAAATATAAAACATTTCAGCGTGCAGAAATGACCGTAGAAACTGCATCAACAGACATCAACACCCGCATGTCGCTCAGCTCAACAGTCAAGGCCTGGTATTCCGCTTCTTCTCGGCAATGAAAGAGGCTATATTTCGGTCTAAAGGAATAGATATATCAACAATAATCTCTTTCCGTGATATCTTGACAACCCATGTTATGATTGGTCTGTTGGCGATCTCTGCGATCTTTAATGACTCCAACACTCCACAAGAGCTGTCCCCAATTCGTCCCCAAAATTCTTACTATTGTTTTCGTTATCATTATCGCTTTAATTTATCATCAATTGTATAGATATATAAATCAAATGAAAATTAAGTTACACTTAATTCAACAGGTCACTGAATTCAAATTACATATTTTTCAATGATTTTTACACAACACGTTTGCTAACACTACTGCTTTCTGCACAAGTTATTTTATATTCACTATCACAACCAGTTGCTGGAGGCTTCATATATTAATGGTTAAAAGAATTATAGAATTACCATTTCAATACGGCATTGCTTTTTGATGGGTTTAACGAGTTCTGTGTACTTATTGATGTTTTGGAGTACTTGGTGGGTTACTAGAGTTTGGGATTGAAATACGGTATGAGCGACGTACTTCACGCTTGTTTTTATCTCAACCAGATTAGGTCTGTTAAACACTGTCCGATTAGTAAAATAAGATCTGTCCCAACACGTGTCTCCTTGCGTGGTTGACGAAGCCTACCAAGAACCTATGAATTCTACAGGTACCTACAGTCTTTTGTCGATGTTACGCGTAATTTACTTCAAGGTCTAGCATAATCAGTTATTTCGTTAGGGCTCTAGGCGTGTTCATATAGCTCTCAATAAATGAGCCACTTGTTATTTTTTCGATGTCCTTCTGTTTCACTCTATTTGAAGGGGAAGGGGCTTTCACTGTATTTGAATTTTGAAGGGATTTGCTATCCTTATCTGATTTTTTTGCAACGATGGTGGGTTCTTACGTGGCTATCTAACCGATGTAGTAGATTCTGAAATCCCAGAGAATTTTATGTTCGTATATTCGTCCACCTTTTCAGGTTGTGTTCCACCACTGACCAGTGCCTGTATGTCATACTTTCAAAACAGTTTTCCAGTGTGGCACGAAAGACACTTCGTCTTGTCGTTGTTTTTGCTCCGTCTGTGCAAACCGTTGTTTGCTGATTGTTTCGTCTTCTTTGCACAATCTTTACTTCCCTCGGTAACATTCTCGCCTTATATATTTTGGCTTGAATGTTCTTTCTTAGGACCTGTTCTTGAATTTCTAGGACTAGAACTTTCTTTTCTTTTCTATCAGTTACTCATGTTTCTTATCTTCTGCAGGTACTTCTTTCAGTAGCTCGAGAATATTGTCCTTGGAACACTTTTCGGCGATGTCCATTTTTATTGATGAAGCAAGCACTTCCCAGCATAACGATGCCTCCTTGTGTACTTTGACGATCCACATCTCCCTTCAATTTTAGATGCATTGTGTCAGTGTCGGTTTCTCAGAATCGTCTAGATTATTTCCTGAAGTCCACTGTCTCCTGATCTGCAGGAAATAGTCTGCTGACTCCACTGCGTGGATGGTGAGCGCGATGATATGTCATTAGTTTTCTGGTTTGGATCCAGATTATTTTGCCCTGCTTGCGTCCATTCTATTATTGCAGTAAATTACCTCATCACCGTATTGCTACAATTTTGATAGCCTGAATAAGATATTCTTCGCAGAAATTGAATCTAAGAAGCTTTAGAACACGTCGTTCGTATGGTGAAGATGCGAAAGTCTTGACTTATTGATGGCTGATATTTGCGGACAGCTGAAGAAATAGGTACTTGTAGGTCGTCTCAATAGACATGTCTCTTATTTTTCTATAATATGCTCGTTCTATTGTCGGAATGTTGGTGATTCTACCTCGGCGGATATTGGGAGTATTGCACTTGCCTACGACTAATTCCATGGGAATGTCCCTATTTTACACTATTTTTGTGTTTAGCAACTACTCTACCTATCAACAGACTTCCTGTACAACTTATCATTCAGAATGAAAGAGGGAGAGCGTGTATTGTTGAAATATTTCTACCTACCAACAGACTTCCTGTACAACTTATCATTCAGAATGAAAGTGGGAGAGCGTGTATTGTTGAAATATTTCTACCTTCCAACAGACTTCCTGTACAACTTATCATTCAGAATGAAAGTGGGAGAGCGTGTATTGTTGAAATATTTCTTGACGTATTCAGGTATTTCCGAGAGGGTGTCTTTTACCAACAGTGCGACAGTTTCCGAATTTTCTTGCCAATATGTTTTGGCTAATCGTGTGCATCCATTCGTTTTATTTTCTCCTAAATTATAGTGCTCTGGTACCCCATTTTACTTTTAATATCTCCAGTAGCAATTCTCTTTTCTACATAAAATACTGGAGTTGAAAAGTCTACCCGTAGCACCGACCTGTACTATGAGTCTTGCACATTCTCCAACTCTTTCTTTTCATTCCAACTGCAAATTTCTACTCCGTAAGATATCACTCTACCAACAAGACTCCGTAAAACAATATTATGCTTATTCTTAGTCACCGCTACATAATTCTTTTCCTAGTCCCCGTACTTTCTTTAGTGCTTTGGAACATTTCGTTCTCAATTCCTTTATGTGTTCGTATATATTCCGTTGCTTTCCATTACAAAACCCAAGTACTTTAAGTCTTCTTCCAATTCTTCTTTCCTCCTATTCCATTTTCTTTTTTATTCTCTCTTTTATCTTTTGATTTTTCGCACTTATTATCTACTCTTTTGATTAAAAAAAAAGGCTAGCACTATTATGTTCAGTAACGCGTATCTACCTTCAGCTAGGAGCCTCATACCACCAACTCCTCTGTTGTCTCGTCTTACACTTACATATGCCCTTATCTCCTTGATTCTTTCAATTAAGTACCTTTCTACACCCCTCTCTTCCATGTCCTTCGGTGTTTTTTTTTCTACTGAACCGCGTCAAAGGCCGCCTGCAGAACTACAAGTTTCCTCACTTCCACAATACGTGTCTCTCCTATGTAACTTAATATGCAAACGTTGTCCATTGTCGACTTTCCTCTGATGGAATCTGCCTGTTCCTCCTGAATACCTTACATTCAAATACTTTCAATTCCTTTTTTAATCTGTTTCTTATGATTTCCGTACAGATTTTCAGTAAGCTACGTGGCTAACAGAGTTATCCTTTGTATTTTTTGTAGTTTCTTTAATGTTTCCCTTATACAACGATACTTTTATAGTCTTCTTCAATCATTTATTACTTCTCCTGCACGTACTCTTCTAATGATATCTCTGAAAAGTCCACTACTGCCTTTCCACTAGTTAATCATACTTCATTTGTGATTCCATTAAAATCTGCGGATTTCCTTGCTTTCACTCTCTACATTGCATTCCTTGATTTCTTATTTTGTCAGTTCTTGATTTTATTCAACCCCTTTTCTCTCCAATTGCAATTTTTCTTTTACGTCCAATGATGTTCTAAACCAATCCTTTCTATACTTTTTAAATACTGTTTTCTATTGTTTTCTTTCTTTTCATTTTATTCAGATAACTCCAAACATATGTTTCCAATGTAATGATTCTTAGTTCCAATTCTTCCTCTTTCTTTCTCTTATCTGTATTTTCCCTTAATTTTTTCTTTCCTTTCTAAACTCATCCTTGTTTCCTTTTACATTATTTCAATACATATATTTCTTTTGAACCTTCTTTTTTCCTTTCAAACACTCCCTGCCTTGATGAGTTCGTTATCTCAGCTCTATTGTTTTTAATTTCACATATTTTTCTTTGTAGCTCCATGCGTTGTCTTTTTCAATTTTTCACAAACTTCTATATTTCCTTCAAAGTTTTCTACTTCTTTCCATTTTTGCTTTGTTGTTCTAAATTCATTTATATCTGCCATCAGCAACTCTTTTCTTTTTACAAATTCAATCACAAACCAGATTCTTCTTATTTGTTTAAAGCATGGAGTTTACTGATTAAAAGTTAAATGCATTTTGCAAAAAAATCAATTTCCTCTTGAAAGCAAGCATGAAAAAAATTGTTGCGTCAATGTGCATGACGCAACAATGTGGGAAATATTAATTCAATTTTGAGAATTTGCCAATTGAGCAATTTAATACATCGATACATACACATTATTCTGATAACTCTTGAATTGCAATGGCAAAACCTTTAGTTGCAAATATAGACTTTCCTCAAAATGCCACTCCACCGAGAACCCCCTGTCTCCATCTTGGAACCACAGATTAGGCCTGCCTGTCTGTCTGTACTGGCACAACAGCTCCTGACGGGGCTAAACCTACAAGCGGCGTCCTGACCTTGCGACCATGGGCCAAAGATATGGTATCTTCCATAAATTATGGCTCATTATATCTTGACTAGTGGTCTTTTGGAGATTGAATGGAGTGTAGTCGCAGATTTCATGTGTAATTACATCGTAATCTGATAACTCCCTTTGGATTGCCATGTGTGTGCGCAGGCAACGAAGACCCGGCGGGGCGCATGGGCACGGTGGTGGGCTGGGGCCGCACGTCGGAGGGCGGCACGCTGCCGTCGCTGGTGCAGGAGGTGCAGGTGCCCATCCTGTCGCTGGACGAGTGCCGCCGCCGCTCCAAGTACCGGCCCGGCCGCATCACCGCCAACATGGTGTGCGCGGGCAAGGCGCAGCACGACTCGTGCCAGGTGAGGAGCAACCACCACACACACACCACCACGTTGCTGCACTCTTTGCTCTCGTGTGGACGTTGAAATGTGATGGATTAAGAGTGGAATATGGATAATGTTAGGAGTCCTTGGTTAATTCTCATGCTAGATAGCTATCGATAAAGCTGTATGAATGACACTAAACGAACCATTAAGGAATTCTTCCGGCTAACTTGCACCTACGACAGTCACTCCTACCGCATACTCCTGCATTTTTATGCCAAAATCTTTCTTGCGAACACATAAGACGTCTCCCACTGAGACAATCACTTCACTTTACTCAGTGCCCTCTGGGTAATATCACCACCAGCAAAGTCCGAAATGATTTGTTCATCAATTCACCACTATTTTATCCATAAACTCTTGCTAGCGTGCGATATTCCTAGTAGTAACCATATATTGGACTTAAGACGTAATGCATGCTTCCTTTGGCTTTCCAGGCACCTTTTTGCAAGTTGTCCTCTTGTACAGTATTTTGATTGTGTATGGTTTTTGGGGATATTCAAAGGAATTTATTTTGTATGTGTGAAATTCGAATTATCAGTATTTTGTCGCGACCTCTTCAATTATAATTAACTGTCCCATAAAAGCAATTTTTATTTGCGAAAACGTATTACAATAATTCATCCTGAAGCCTTTCGAATGGAGAGTGATGATGCAAAAATCGAAGTAGATAAGACGACTGACAAAAATTACGGAGGGAGGGAGGACAACAAACAGGGGGAAGGAGGAACGGAGGGAAGGAGGAACGGATGGAAGGAGGAACGGAGGGAAGGAGGACGGAGGGAAGGAGGGACGGAGGACGGAGGGAAGGAGGAACGGGGTCATTTCAGTGGCACTTCATTGCAATGGCATCAGTTGATTCCCGTGAGCCTCCTAAGCTGGTTGAGAGACAGAGGGAAAGAGGGATTGTAGGAACTGAGAGGAGGAAGAACAGAGAAATGTGGATGCGGAAGAACGGGAATTCAGAGGAACGGAGGGCTGAGGAACGGAAGACAGAGAAACAGTGGGGTGGAGGAACGGGGGACGGAGGAACGTGGGGACTGAGGAACAGCGGAATGGAGGGACGAGGGGACGAAGGAACACGGGGATGGAAGAACGGGGAACGGAAGGACTCAGAGATGGAGAAATCGAGGGATGGAAAAAAGGACGATTGGAGGGATTACGGAACTTCTTATGTACTATATAATATACGAGAAAGTTAGTGGTGATACAAAATGGTCATTTTTCAGTTCTCTATTTTTGAATTGGAGCTACGTTTGACATAGATAACATCACTGACATTCGGCATCATTCGTTGCGACAGCAGAAATATTTGGAAGTATCGTAGATGGAAAACATCCTCCTTGCTCTCACTCACGTATATTAAAGAATTCTTTTCTGGACAAAAACTAAGTTACAGAAAATGTTGACCGATATTATGGTTACAGATATTTTGAATTAACACAATGATTAAGTTTTTTCTTCCGGTAACATATTTAAGTTTGTCGTATACGTGCGTATATTCGAATGTATAAGAGAAAGTTATGTAATGCTGCGGGAAGAAACGGCGATTTCTTGACAGAAAAACTGGTATTGTCTAGCCCTGATGCAGAATTCTAAAATGTAGCAAATTACTCCCTTTAACACATTATGTGGTCAGAATTAAGATATTGTGGGTCCTTGATACCGAAAAATTATTGGTTTTTTTTTTCAAACCGTCAGTCAGTAGGTTCTTCCGCTGTTCGACTGTCTGTTGTTTGTGAACGACACTAGCGGCTAAACTATGCATAGGATTATTTCAAACTGAGTATACCAGGGGGAATCTGACCTCACTCAAAGCTCTGCGATTTTGAATAACATTCTTTCATTTTTGAGGGTACTTTTTACGAAGTCCCTGAGACATTTTAAAAATTTTCATAATCATAAATGGCTCCAAATTTTTTCTCTAAATTTCTTGTAAGAATAGAGTAAAATACACTTATAAAGATAGAACAAGTCCGTTTTGCTCTGTTAACACTACATTTTCGAAAATCTCGAAAGTTCAAAATTTTTACTCCATCTTTCTACAACTACAACATTGAAGATAGAGATTTTTCCTTCAAATGAAATTTGTTCTCCTAAATTAGTTCTTTCATATAGTTTCTGTACATTTTTTGCAAATTTTAATAGTTATTGTGCAATATTGAATGAAATGCTGCGAATTACGAAAAAAAATATGAAAAACAAAAGTTTGTCAAAAACAGCTCCAATTTTTTTCTTTAAACTTTTGGTATGGTGAGTTTTAAACGTACTGTATAAGATTACATTAACATCATTTTATTCTATTCTTTTGTTTTTTGAAAAATTACACAATTGTTATTTTGTTTGACATCATTCTCACGTCGTTAATATTTACATTAGCGGCGATTTACCCATATTAATGCATTTAAAAGTGCATGTTTCAAATGCTATCTTGTAAGGTTTCTCGAAAACTCAAAAGTTTTCCGTGAAAATCGAATTAAAATTCCGCATTTTCAGAAACACTCAAACATCACTTTCTCAAAACGGTTCTAAATTTTATCTTCAAACGTTTTGCATGTATAGTGTTAAATACACTGTTTAAGATAACATAAAAGTCATTGTGTTCTTTTCGTTTTTTTAAATTATGCAAATATATTTTTTAAATATCTCACGCCATTAATACGCAGAAATACAGCGTTAATACTCAGAAATACGCTGTTAATATGAAGAAATCCAGATATTTGCATACATTATTACATTTGTACTTCAGAGGAAGTGCTTCAAAGGACTTCGAATGAAGTTTTTCAAAAACTCAAAAATTTTCTGTGAAAAAGAGCTTCAAATTTCGCATTTACAGTACCGCTTAAACCACATCATTTTATAAACAGTTCCAAATGTTTCAACGAAAATATCTACATAGAACGAGGTTTTTCTTATTTTATAATAATCTTATGGTAATATGTCGGTTCCACAATTAGCAAATCGAAAAATGTAGAAAATTTCAAGAAAATTCACTTTGGGCGGCTATAGATGGCATCTGCCAAGAGGGTGAGACAAGACCTGAAAGCTAGCCCAGACCAAAGGAATTAGAAAAATAACTAGTACGAGAATATCTGTGCCATTCTGGGGCACCGCTAGTTATTGATGTTTCAGTATTTTAGCAAAGAAAGATAAACTTTTACTTTCCCGTATATACTTTGAAAGTTATGTAATGCTGCAGTGAAAAGAGCCGATGTTTTGATGTTTTACTGAAAATAAAATCTGCGCAAATTTAACTGTACTTTATTGAGGCAAAACCGTACTTTATTCTGGCAAATACATGTTAAAGCTATTTTCCATAACATTTCAAAAATTTCCTTGGGGATCTGACGTAACTTGCTATCAAAAATTACAAGATCCGTTTCAATTTGACAGTGGGTCCGCGTCAATATCAGATAAACCGGGGAATATTCATTAGGCGAAAATCTTGTGTGGCTTAGACATCGTTCTTGTTTACAAACACAAAGATAAATTGGTGTTTCGAGAACAAACAACCCTTTTTTTGGTTTCAAAGATCACCAAAATGTAGATTCTACCTTACACGAGAAAGAAATTTACTTCGTATAGGGGAAGGGAAAATCCACTTTACCGTATCAGACGGCCACAAAACGTGCTTCTCATTCAACATTCGCACTTTTTCTTCCAGCGTGTCGTAACTCTTTCATACGTATTGGTATACAGAAAGTACCTGGAGGTGCTAAACAATGACACAGACTTTCTCGTTCTAGTTTGTGATTATTCCCTTGAAACTGGACTAGATTGATCTTACCTTAACCTTGGAAGGGAATAAAATTTCAGAGAAAGTTGTTCTTTTGGGAGAGCTCTGAATTATCTTATTAAACAGCAGGTAGCCATTATTTATGGCGTGGTTGATTCGGGCTCATACGTTCAGAACTTTGTACTCATAGAAACAATTTTAATGTAATTACGGAAATTTTCAAAGAAAATAATTTCCTTTTTTCTTTCTTCTTTCTTGATTCTTTCCGTTGTGTAAATTTTTAAAATTAAAATTTTTAATCAAAATAACGTTTAGATCATGTTAAGTCAATTAGCACTATCGAATCGAAAATTTTAAGCAAAATCATATTTTTAAAATTGCCTTATTTGGGCAGAATTATGCAAAAACTACTACTATTTGGAAAATTGTACATGACATTTAAAAATATAACTTTGAAAAATAGTTTTCATTAAGAATAAAATCTCTTTCTTCAATATTTTTATAAAAGCAACATGGACTTATGGTAGTCAGTTAAGGGGTTCTGCCAGCAAATAGAATCTACAAATTCTTGCAAGGTTCGAAACTAAAACTTTAAGATGTCTCTGCATCGTTCCGTGGATCGTTATCAATACGCTTTACAAAGTCCTCGACATAACTCGGACGACCTCATCACCAAGAGAAGTCAAATATACCAGACGAAATTGACTGAGCACACTAGTTATCAATTAACGTGCCGGACTATAGTCAACGTACTCGAATATACCTACGGTCTTAAGAGAAAAAAATTTAAGCCTTACCTAACTTTTAAGAGCAAAATTGTTATTATTTATTTATGCGATTTTAAATACTATTTGCTAAATGTTCTAAACGAACAGATTGTAAATTTGCAGAAGTGAAAATTCAAATAATTTAAAAAATCTTCAGTATTATAGTTAGCAAGACTCTGGATAAAAATTAAACTTTACAATTTTTGAAAATTTGAGAGATCAATGAAAATCAAACCTGCCCAAGTTTTGTAAGGTATTTTGCTGCTTCTCAGTAAAAATAAAGAAAAAACTTTGAGTAACGTTTTAGAAAATTTTGAAAATCCTTCAGGTGCATTGTCCAAAAATCAAAATATCCGTTTCAAATGTAAGGGACCGTGTCCAGTACATCAAACATGAGGATCGTAAAACATAAATTATGGTCAAAATATGCCTACGATTAATTCGCTAGTGTTGTTTATGTACTGAGACATGAACAGACGGCGAGACGTTTTGTCAAAAACAACTTTTTAGGTATCAAGTATCACAAAACGTTGATTCTGACTGCTCATTGTGTTGGAGGAATTATTTACTATGTGTAATATACTACGTATGCATTACTATATTTTTTATGTAAACGGTCTGACTGCAAATATGTTTATTTGAATATCTTGTTTATGTTCCAGGGAGACAGCGGAGGTCCATTATTAGTAGGACGTGCTGACGATCGACATGAAATTGTTGGTGAGTATTGCCTCTTCAATTTTGTGATGCTTAAGTCCCAGAGAAACGTTTTTAATTTTGATCTGCTGCTGCATTATATATATATATATATATATATATATATATATATATATATTGAGACGAGTTGTTGATTAACTCTCACAAAATTTATAAATAAAAAAGAGGGGGCAAGAATTCTTTTTCGGGAATGGGCTCCGGATCCAATCATCTACACAATGGAGACTAGGGGTAACGAGAACTTTTCTTTATTACAAAAAAAACAAAACCATTGCTATACAAAGTCAGTTGCTTTTGGCGCTCACAGGAGCATTTACTCTGTTTTTCCCGTGTTTTGTCTGATCCCTTTCTGCAATTTTACTGTCACCTTAAGGCTTTACTCCTTTACACTAGTTTTAATACTTAAGGGGGGGCTCAAATCAAGATCACTGTTTTCTCCTTGGTCAATCACTACTCTCCCAATCTTCCGACCGCTTTTACTCACGAAAACCCCGTTGACTTGCGCCGTTTCAATACTCGCCCGTCCGCCGTCGGGCCGGCACCTCGCGCCGCAGGAAGCCAGCGCGGGGAGGGGAGCCCCGCAATGCCGCGCCGGCTACTTGTTCGATGCGTTATTTCCTGACGGGCCTGGCCGCGCCACCTCGCCCTTCGGGTAATTCCGTTTCCTTCGGAGGTGTTCGGAAGGGCGGCAGAGGAGCGCCGCCGTCGCCGCTTCTCACCCCACTCGTAGCCGCAGGGGTCTGCTTTGAAACGTAACCCAACGTTTTGATTGTATCAGAGCGTTGTCCTCCCCAGCTGCTATTCTCTCGTTCTTTTACGACACAGTTCTCAACCTTTATGGTAATGGTCATCAACTGTTCACCTTAATGGTGCTTGATAATGTTTAAAACTGGCATACAATGCTCCCTCCTTCTATACGGCAGTGTCCGCCCCACGTGTTAATCATCCACCACGTTTCACCGTCTGTAACACTTTACTACTCTCTTGCACTCTCTTTGTCTCGCTTCACTTTTCCGCTAATGCGTTCACTTTGTCCCACACTTTCTCCGTCACAACTCCACTCTGGTTCCACTCTGTCCGCCACTATTCGCTTTTCCTTCCACACGATACCTTACGTCCATTCTCTTTCTCCGCCATTGCTCTACTGGTCTCGTGCTCGATTCGTGGCTCCTGGTTCTTCACGTTGAACCGGCTCTGGCCCCCCCCCCCCGACTCCGCCGGCGGGCTGGCCTCTGCCGCGCAGTTCAAACGTACAAAATTGGTTCGAAACGCATTGTTATCGTCTTAGTGATAACAATTCGTTTCAATATATATATAATATATATATATATATATACACACATATATATTCGACAAATATGAAACCTTAGGGGTTATTTTTATTCCATTAGACTCATAAAATACTCAATTTAAAACTGACCCATGTTATTTGATTAGATGATTGTTAATAATTGTGTATATACTTACATGAAAGTAAGAATGCATGTGATCACTATATTTTAAGGAAATTTGCATGTAGGTAGTATGTAGTACGCATGTAGGTAGTATGCAATGGCAAAATTAGAAACTGGAAATTAGAAAATAAATCGTGAAAATATACTAAAAAACATGATCAAAGTGAAACTTTAACAATTATTAGTATGCAGAAAGTCGTGCGCAATTTTCCAACTTGAAGTAATTTTTTAGAATTCCGGATCGATTTCTTAGGCCGACAACTCTGAACACTGGATTCCGTGATTTCTACGATCACTTTCAAGCAAATTCTGGAGCAACACCCTACAAAACGGACCACGCACCGTGCCGAACTTTTCTACCCCGACCCTCAGAACTACCAATAATCATCTTCCACAAACCAGACTGGGGTACTATGAGGGAGAATGTACAGACCTACCCCCTTTTTAATCAGCATACGCTGGCGGGAAGGTCCTTGCGGGCCCCGCAACTGTGCGGTATGAACGCGAGGAAAGTTTCCAACTGTTTCAGTGACATTGCAAACAATTTCAAAATGAGATTATGAAATTATTGTAAAATCATCGTGCTTGTGATTTGCGTGGGCTCTAGTGTTTTTGAACATCTTGAATTCTAGGCTTAACTAATAATTATTCTTTCAAGTCAATAACAAAATAGTCATCCCTTTCACGAACGTCAACGAAACCTTATCTCTCGTACGCGAATGTCTTTTATTGACCATGTACCATTCCCAAGCGACGACAGGCAAGGTTTGCTATTTGATACGATGTGGGTGAAAGTGAAAAATGTGAAAGCAAAACTGGGAGTGGTGGTGTAGCAGCATATGTGCGAGGCTTGGCCTCATGGCCGTCTGGAGATGGGCGTTACTCGGAGACCGGTTCTTTGTCACATATTTGCCAGTCATCGCTACCTCCCCGCTAAGAAAGTGATCTGAAAATGCTGCGTCACGTAGTCCCAATTCTATGTCTTCTTATCTATTTGTAGAGTGATTTGAACCCCATGAAATACCTAACAGTTTCAATGACGTTGTAAAATGTAATATCTATATTATTAATTTACAATGCACACTGAAATTAAAAGAGCACTGTGTAGACTTCGGCCATGTGAAGTATTTCTAACGTTAGATACACAAGGAACTCGGGAAAATAAAAAACAAAGAAAACGGTTTTCAGTATGACTGACAAATGAATTATATTTATTGTGTTATTTTGCCTATTCTCGCACTGCGAGAACCGACTGAGTTCTTGCACTCACTGCGTCATTGCTTCCACACAGTTGGCGTTACGCAACAGCGAGGCTTCGGGTAGGAGACCGCCGGCCATTAAATATTTGCTATTCCTGTGTTGTGGTACGAAACATTAATTTTTCTTTTCTTTTCTTGGTATGTAACGAACTCTTTCACTGTGCATCTATACACGCTACGCTATGTTTAATTATAAGCTGTATTTAATTTATTACAGAATTGTATTATTTGTTGTTCTGTAGCAGTGTATTTGCTATTTTTTGGAAAACCGTTTTGAGTGCTTTTGCTCACCAGTTTTGCTTTTGCAGGCCACTAGTTTCAATATGCTTTCGCTTCTTTAGCTATTTTCAAGCAACTTTGTTAGCAACTTGCCCCGACTTAACTGAGGACTCGAATTTTTTTTCATTAAAAAGAAATGAAGAAATATTTATCTGTAATCCAAATTTAACGCTACACGTTATTTATGACTGCAAGGAGAAATGAATTCTGTTTATGAATTGGGGAGGAGGAAATTTTTTTGCTTGAAATAAGGACCCCCCTTGGATTAACTGCTACAGGCTTCTGGTTTTCTCTGTGCGCTTCTGATGAAGGAGAATTATTGTGTTAAATCGAAATTGTAGTTTTTTAGTACTTGTTAATGAAGTGAATACTCTCATATTTAACTACTGCTTGTTATAAAGAATCGAAGTGCTGCAGGGAAGCGCGCCCAAATTTCCGTAGTAAACCTCGTATTGTAGGTCCCCTATTCCGAAAAATAGATTTCGGTAATCGGGCTGTCTGTTCGTCAGTATATCTATCGGTCAGGCTGTTTGTGAACAACACTAGCGCTAAAATCGTACAGAGGGTTTTCAACAAAATAATATTTCTTAATCCATCTGGCTGAAGTAGCGGCCCTTCGAACTTGTAACGGATTTGGATTTTTTAATTTTTGGGACCCTTTAGATAAAGACCGGTCATTTTAAATTTTTCTCAAAAATGGCTCCAACTTAAAAAAAAAAGTTTTCTCTTAGAGAACGAAATCTAAATAAAAGGAAATGTGCGTATATCTGTGTCATATAGACGTAAAAACTACTCAACCGATTTCGCTGAAATTTTTACACTTTTTTTGTTATTTAAGGTCGCATCAACTACAAGGTCATTAGCGACCACTATTGGATTTAACGTTATGGTATGAGGATGAAACGATACGATGATGATAGGGGGTTAAAGAACAAACACATACAACCATGCCCGAGGCGGGACTCGAACCCGCAACCCTTCGGTTCGAGATCACTACGGCACTACGGCGACTTTCCCACTTTCTTATTATTAGAATCAGAGGTATTTAAAGAGTGATTTGAATGAAATGGGACGCGGGAGGGCGTTGCTTTTAAACATTTTAATCGACTAGGTGGGCTCTAAGCCCAGAGGACCTTGCTTGAAGTGCGATCTATGGATATCTTTTTGAACTATGATCTAGAACAATGGTGTCAAGGTCTGGTACTGGTGGCAGAGGCACGTGTTGTGGCATCGTGCCATGCCACGCGCTTCACTGAGAAACTAGCGTCAGGAGAGGGAACTATTAGTAACCCCACCGTTTCACAATAGGGACGGTGTTATCTGTTGGCGGGGTAATGAACTGTGTGGAGGGGCGATTCCGTCGTGACACTCGTGCCATGGATTCCCGCTGGTAGCATCGACCTTGACAACACTGATCTAGAAGTTGAAATTTAGAAAGCAGGAAGTCTGATCCCAATGCTCGCGTTGCGCAACCTTATTCCAGAATTTGGTTTTTAAAGTGTAATATACAAAAAAGGTAGTTAATACGTAGTTAAAGTGTAATTAATACGTAGTTAATGTTCATTGAAATAAAATGATTTTGAACTCGAATTGTATTTATTTAATGCACTGCAATAGCAAAGCATTGTGGGATCCTTTATAAAAATGGTGCAGGTCCAATTTTCATTGAATCCTCTAAATTTTCGAAAATTGAAAATGTCTAATTTTTTGACTACCTCTAAGTATATTATTAAATATAGATACATTACTTACTCTCCTACTGCTTACGGAGTGTAAAGTATTGTAATCCTGTGGGAAAAACGGCGATTTTTCTCTTATTGCCCGGACCTCGTAACGAAATTGTCAATAAATTTTGTTCCTATACGTGGAAAATTACGTCCTCTAACACGTCGAGTTGTAGACAGACTACACGTTTGGTGGAACCTTAAAAACCAAAAAATCGACGGCACAACCTTCGTCCGTCCGTCCGTTTTACTGTGAACAACGCTAGCAGCTAAACCGTAGCAGGATTTGTACCAAAATTGATATTCTCCAATAGATCTGCCTGATGTTCCTTCCCCGTGAATTGGAAATTGATTTTTGATTTTTGGGGGTACTTTACATCAAACCTCATTTTCAAAATTTTCTCTAAAATGGCTCCAAATAAAATAAATTCTGATACAGCAAAAAACAGAACATTTCATGAAAAAATAGAGCCATTTTCGAACAAATTTTGAGAAAGTTGTTTAGTTTCATGCAAAACACCCCCAATCCAAATATCCGTTTCAAACTCAAATGCTCTTGAGTTCATTTAAATTGATCGAGGAATATCAATTTTGGAGAAAATCGGCTGAACCGTTTAGGCGGTAAAGTTGACTTCAGACAGATAGTTTGCCGTCTATCGATTTTTTCGGTTTCATGGCCCCACAAAATATGGATTATGTCTACACAACGTTGTAGAGGAAGTAACTTACTACACAGCGGAAAAATATTTATCCAGTTTTTCGTTACCACGGCCCGACAATTAGTTTTTTTTGTTGAACAATACATTCTCTTCTTACGAAGTACCATCGTAAGGGCGAGTAAAGTAAAGGGAAACGAGAAGGTATGAAAATGGAATCTAAATTTCAATTCCCTTGAATTGAGTGAGTCAATTTCAATGCAGCGTCTCGTGTAGGAAGACCTACCCCCAATCTTTACCTCAGTGATGTCAAGATCTTCTACTGATGGCAGTGGCACGCGTCGTGGCTCCGTAACATGTCACGAGCTACTCTGCGCGGAGGTGCGATTTCGTCGTGGCACTCGTGCCACGGACTCCCTTCTCGTGGCATCGACCTTGACAACACTGCTTTACCTTGTCGTTCGGGATGTGTGCCGCGTCGTGGTGGCTTGGCCGTTTCACGCGACCGCTCTGCGCATTCCGCCTTGTTCCAGGGATCGTGTCGTGGGGCGTGGGCTGCGGCCGGCCGGGCTACCCTGGCGTGTACACGCGCGTGGGGCGCTACCTGGAGTGGATCAACCGCAACATGGACGACGCCTGTCGCTGCGTCGACTGAAGAGAGGAGACGAGACAGGACGCGCCGTGCAGAGCCAGGGGCTGCGGCCGTGCCAAGCGGAGCGGAGCGGCGGCGCCTCGAGCCTCGTCTTGCGAGCCCTGGGAGCTCTCCCTCTCTCGCAAACATCCACGCGATGGGAACGACGAGAATGGTCTCATTTCAAACTGTGCTGCGAACAGTTCTTTCAGTATCCATCCAAGTTTTTCTTCGAAAATATTAGGTCTCTAAATTATTGTACGTGGATTTGGAGAAAATTTCGTATTTTGTTGAGCTTAGTCGCTCTACATTTTCTTATTTACTATTCATAGTACTTTCATCGGTAGCCATTAATAATTTATATTTCGTACAATGCATAAATTTACACAGTGTATACTTCACTTCAATGTTTTACATAATGGTTGAATGTAATTGCGTGATGACAACGTGATGATTCCTTAGCAGTACGTCGCCATTTCTCATAGTTTAAAGAAACATTCAAATGTACATTTTGTATTCATTTCTCATCGGTGGATTGTACTGGAGAATTTTAGTCTCTCAAGAAAAGAAAGGCTTTCCTCAAGAAAATGACCTTGCGTATCCCGTGTGTATTCCCGGGATATAGAATATGTCGCAATATTTATTGAATTAATAATTTTCAAGTTGCCTTTTTTATGAAAATGAACTGAGTTCATACCAATTCGGTTATTATGATTTAATTGATATTTATTTATTTAATTTTACAAATTAATGCATAATAATTGTTTTAAAATAAATTATATATTAAATAATAATTTTTACAGATAATTATTGGAAAGTATGAAATGAAATAACCAAGTGATTGTTTGTTAATCGCGAAGTCATCACTACTGAATATTAGTAGTCAAGGAATATTTTCTTTTCCAAAGATAAAGATTACTGTTTAGTTGAACTAAAACACTTTCAACAAGACTACACAGGGAAAATAATAAATTAATAATGTCCGGATTCTCTGCACCTACGGCATTATGAATACCATACCTTCCGAATAACGACAAATGTTTATAAACAGACTCTCTAACATAACCAGTTAATTTAATTATTATATGAGTACCTACTCAACGGAAGAGGTACCGTGCTGTTTTTTAAGACATTTGTCAATTATTTGAAACTGTGATATACAAGAAAAAAGGTGCCCAAGAAGAGGACAGAAAACCGTCTATTTGATAGTGCGTTTTACATGTTTGTTTTGTTATTTATAAGAGAATGAATAAAATGTTTTCTTTCATTCTGCTGTGTTTTAGATGAAGCGTTCCCATACCAAACGATCTAGATGAAAATTAAACTGCATTAGAGGGCATTTGAAGCACTTTAACTCAAAAATACACTAGTGGTGCTACAGAGTGGCACAGACTTTCCCGTATTAGTTTTCTATTTCCTTGGGTCTTCGCTAGCTATTCGGAATTGCCACATACTCTTTCTTGCCAGCTACCATCTATCACCGCCAAAAGTACATTTTTTGGCATTTTCTTAATTTTTCGGTTTCCTGTTGGTAGAACGAAAATATTAATTCTAGAATATTAAAAAACACAAAAACCTAGCTCTAAATGGCAATTTTTCTTTAAAAATTATGTGCCGTTTAAAAGAAAATTGCGCTTTAGCGCTACTAAAAATGCGAAATTTGAAGCTCATTTTCACAGAAAATTTTTGAGTTTTCAAAATACTTTATTTGAAGTTATTTGAAGTACTTACACTTCCAATATAATAGTGTTTACAAATTGCTGGTAATGTGAATATTGAAGAAGTGAGAGATGCTTTAAAAAACCATATATGTGTAATTTTTGAAAAAACAAAAAAAAATACCTCAAAATAAACTTTACGACATATTAATGAGTACCATTAGCACTATCCGATCGAAAAGTTTGAAGAGTTTTTTTAACCGTTTATGGGAAATGGTGTTTGAGCGTTTCTGAAATTGCGGAAATTTGAGCTAGTTTTCACAGAAAAGAGTTGTTCTCGAGAAACTTAGCATTATTTAAAGCACATGTACTCATAAATATAATAATGCCAACAAATCGCCGCTAAGGTAATATTAACGACGTAAGAGACAAGTAAAAAAATTACATATTTGCAATTTTTGAAAAAACAAAAAAATACCTCAAAATAAATTTTACGCCATATTAAAGAATGCAATTAGCACTATCTGATCGAAAAGTTTGAAGAAATTTTTTTTAGCCATTTATGAGAAAATGGGGTTAAGCGTTTCTGAAAATGCGAAATTTTGAGCTACTTTTCACAGAAAACAGTTGTGGAAATATACTAATGTGAAAAAATCGCCGATAATGTAAATAATAACGAAGTGAAAGACAAGTCAAAAAATTATATTTTTGCAATTTTTGAAAAACAACAGAATAGAGCAATATGGCGTTTTTGTCATCTCATAAAATACATTAGGCACTATACCTATCAAAGGTTTAAAGAAAAAATTTGGACCCGTTTTTGAGAAAATCAAGTTATTGTAATATTTTAAAATTGCACATATTGCACACAATATTGCGCGAAAACTACTAAAATTTTCAAAGCAATGTACATGACCTTAAACAAAGAACTCTCTTTGGAAAACACATTTTATTTGAAGAAAAAAATCTCTATCTTCAATTTTGTAGTTGGAGAAAGACGCCGAAAAAAATTCAAAATTTTCGAAAATTCAGATTATCCGTGAAAATCGGACCTATGCCATGTTAATAAGAGTATTTTACTCTATTCGTACAAGAAATTTAAAGAAAAATTGGAGCAATTTTTGAGAAAATTTTGAAAATGTCCGGGGGGCTTCATGTAAAATACCCCCAAATTTTGAAGAATCTTTTAAAAAATCTCAAAGCTTCGACTAGAATCAGATCGACCTGGAAATATCCAATTTGGAAGAAATCGTGCGTATGGTTTAGGCGCTGGACGGACAGACAGACGGACAGACGGACAGACGGACTGACAGACGGACAGACGGTCAGACAGACGGACAGACAGACGGACAAACAGACGGACAGACAGACAGACGGACGGTCAGATAGACGGACAGACAGACAGACGGACAGACAGACAGACGGACAGACAGACAGACGGACAGACAGACACACAGACAGACGGACAGACGGACGGACGTATCCTTTCAATTGGTTTTTTCGATATCAAGGACCTAGAAAGCAGGGTTTCTGGCTATACCATATGTTAGGAGAGTTTTTTCTTAATTTAGCAAATGGTTTTATCCACGTTTTCGTTATCACGGCCCGGCAATGAATGTTTGCCGCCGAAAATTGGCCATTTTTTCGCGCAGCATTACATAACTTTCCCTATACTACGTATATCACTCCGTGTATACGTACGTATACGGGAAAGTAAAAAGAGTTTACGAATTGCTGGAAATGCATCATAACGGTGTGAGAGATATTTCAAAAAATTACATTTGTCTAATTCTTTAAAAAACTTATATACCTCAAAATGAACATTACTTCCTCTTAAAGAGGCAATTAGCACAATCCGTTGAAAATCTGAAGAAAAATTTTCGGCATTTATGGGGAAATGGCATTTGAACAGTTTCTGAATATCCGGAATTTTAAGCTAGTTTTCACAGAAAATGGTTGAGTTTTCGAGAAACTTTACTTGACATTATTTAAAGCACATGTACTCATTAATGCATTAATGTGCAATAATCGCAATAATGTAAATATTAACGACGTGAGAGACAAGTCACATAAAGGAAAAATTACATATTTGTAATTTTTGAAGAAAAAAAAACAACAACAAAGAATAGAGCAACTGATATTTACGTCATCTCATAGAGTACATATAGCACCATCTCTATCAATAGTTGAGAGAAAAACTTTGGAGCCGTTTTTGAGAAAATGCTATTTTTGTTATTTTTTAAAATTACACAGTACTTCACACAATATTGCCGAGAAAAGTACTAAAATTTTCAAAAAAATGTACATGACCTAAATGACAGAACTCACTATTGAGAAAAAATTTCATTGGAGGAAAACTCTCAATCTTCAACTTTGTAGTTGGGCAAGGGGCCAAAAAATATTCTAACTATTTCAATTTTCAGAAATTCTATAGTTAACCATAAAAATCGGACATAGGCTCTCCTTATTAGTACTTACTCTATTCTTATAAGAATTAAAGAAAAATCTGGAGCCGTGTCTCAAAAATTTTGAAAACGTACGGAAGGCTTCATGTAAGTACTTCCAAATGTTAAAGAATGTTGTTCAAAATTTCAAAGCTTCGAAACGAGCTAGAAGGACAGAGTTTCTTTCAATTTGGAAAAAAATCCTAGACATGGTATATTTGCTAGTGGTGTTCGCAGACGGACGGACAGGCGAAGAAACACACGGAGGTTTTGACAAGAACCACTTGTTCGATTTCAGAGGAACCCGAAAATGTCTACATCCGTTGAAATCTCGAAATCGATTTTCCGCAGCATTACATACCTTCCCTATACTAAGTATATTACTCCGTATATATGTCTGTATACGGGAAAGTAAAAATACTTATGATTTTATGCAGACATATCAGTTCCTGACTCTTCTGGTAATATTAATTAATATTAATTCTTAATTATTACTTAATATTAATAATATTAATTCTTGTGATTCTGTTTTCAATTGACTTTCATTCAATAGGGGGGATGGAATTTTATTTAGCATTTTAATTGTAAATTGGATGTCATCAGTAATGACATTCAATAGAGCTATAATAATACGGTTGTTTGAGCTAAAATAATGTTAAAAAAAATGTTCCAGCTGTTCATAGAGGGTACTTTTTACTTTCCCATATACTACGCATAATACACCGTATACTATGTAATGTTGCGCCAAAATACTCCGAATTCTACAGCAGGAAAAAAATTAATTGCCGGGCCGTGATAAAGAAAAGTAAAAAAATAATATTCTTAATTTTAAAAACAACAACAAAAGAATAGAGCAATCGGCGTTGATGTCACACCATAGAGTACATTTAGCAGTATCCCTACCAAAAGTTTACAGATCAAATTTTGAACTGTTTTTCGAGAAAATCTGATATTTGTAATTTTTTTAAATTGCAAATATTGCCAGCAATATTGCGCGAAAAGTACTGTAATTTTCAAAAAATGTACTTGAGAGCACTCACTTTGGAGAATAAAATTCATTTCGAGGAAAATGTCTATCTTTGCTTCCACATACGAACAGCACCCTGACAGAGAGCGAGGTACGTCCTTTCGAAAGCGAGTCACGATCGAAACATTCCCTGTGAAATGTGTTTCCTTGAACTGACGTGGTTTTTAAAGAAAGGTGATCTTTTCAGACATATGCTCCCCTGATTGGTAGGCCACTCTTCCTGCATTGGTGTTTGGGAGAGGTGAACAAACTTCCAGGCCGACTGTGAGCAACGAGCGAACCGCAATGGATTTGTCCAACACTGGCGCGTTGTCAAAAAAAAGCACTTCATTTTTATGACATTTCCAAATACATATTCGATGGCAAAAGCGATCTACTTTAATCCCTTTACATGTCTGAGATGTTTATAGATTTTATTCTGAACAATCTTGTGTGCATTACGAGCATTACTTGGGCATCATCAACATGAAAATGATACCGTCCCTATATTTATGTTTTTTTAAAAATTTATCAATCCTTGTTCGGCCTGTTAGGCCTTTCAAGGTTTTGAATTATACATACAATTATTATACAAATTGTTAACTTACGGCATATTTTACATATTTTTTAACTTATAATTACATATTAACTAATTACCGAGGAGTGTCCAGGAAGGGTCCTCTAGCTACTCGAATTTATTTCAAAGTTGTTAAAAACTGCTTTCTTTTCTGCCATTTTACGGAGGTCGAAGTAAGTCTTTGGAATGCCGACTTTTGATTCTTGGATATGGTTTTGAAGTAGAACCTAACTTAAATTTATGGGTTGCAGGGCAGGATGGTAGGTTTGTGTAAAATCGGGTTGAGAGTCTCTCTATCCATTATTTTATTGGACCTATAGCGAGTTCTTTTTGAATTTGCTCGTTGCGGATATACCAAGGTGCATTTACTGTTCAGCGTAGATACTTATTTTGAATTACTTGCAATTTGTTTAACTTACTATTTGCCGCACCTCCACAAATTTGACAGGCTTAGGCTAGTGAAGGTCTTATTAAATATTTGAAAATGGATATTGACGTGTCGATATTGATCTTTGAGTTTTTATTAATTAGAGGGTACAGTTTTAACATTTTCATGAATGTTTTGTTAGCTGTTATTTTTATGTGATCTCTCCAAGTTAGCCTTCTGTCAATGTGAAGTCCTAAATATTGTTCTGAAGTTGTAGGGGAGAGCTATTGAATATACGTGTTATTTAGAATTAATGTATTTATAGTATAGATTTTTTTAATGAGAATATTTTTGCTTTACATTTAGTTTGGTTGATTTTAATTTTCCATTGCTGATACTGTAATATTTCTAATATTATGAGGCATCTCTGAGAACTATTAGTGGCCACAGAGTAAATAATGCACCCGCTATAGTCTGTGTGGACACATAATGTATGCATTAGAGGTACATAGATATAGTCTATGGTGGACACAAAGTGTGCCGATAATCGATACCAGCGCAACAAAAGAGCATCGCGTGTTAAAAATGAAGTGGACAATTTTGGACTTTTAGGGTTTGTGAGAAATTGTACAGAAACTGTGACTATTCAAGTAAATAGAGGCAATGTCGTGGAATATTATACATGTTGTTTGAACACGATCGGTTAGCGGGTTCGCTTAAAATCACAGAAAAACGAGTTCGGAAAGAGAACCATTCGTACGTTCCAAGAAGCATCAAACCGGAATTTATTAAAATTTAAGAAGAAACACTGAATTAAATAATGAGAGATAATGGGATTCATTGGAAGATAATTTCGGCCGAATTTAGAACTGGGTTTCTGAATTTTTAGAACACTGGGGAATGTATTATTAAATAAATATTAAAACGTAAGAAGATGATGAAACAAACGAAGACATGTTGCATAACGTCAACGTAGAAATCCACGATTTTCGGCTATAAATATTTAGAAAACGACACTTTTAACAAGATAATCATGACATTGGATGCATGACGAAGCGAATGAACCCGAAACCCGTTCGAAACTCTTAAATTTGAACATTTTGAGAAAATTTTCTAGGACGACAATGAGAATAAGCGAAAGAAGGTGGTCGGCATTTTTTTGAAAAACAAAGGTGTTGTGTTAAATCGACGCAAGTTTTTGAGACAGTTGGGTTCTGAAAGCCGTGGAAAGCACCTCGAATTCACGTCGGTCCGATTCAAAATTCATAATTATTTTTGGGACTTGTAATTTTTTTGTGGTGATCGAGCATTCAGTTAAGAACTGTGAACGTGTAGTAAAACGGGACGTATTCGTATTGAAGACAGAAGAAGTTTATGTTATTTTGTTAGTGATTTTTCAATGGAACATTCTGGAAATTTATGGGATTTTCCACGGAAGGAGATTAATTGAAGAAGACGAGCCGCACGAGATTCAACAGACCCGACGGCAACGCACGCGAGGAGGCGCGTGTACATCGAGGGAAGTGGCAACGGCGCGGTTCTTCAACAACAAACGCAGGAAAGTGGCGCATCAGCAAACGTTCGCGACGTAATTCATGAATCCAAGCTGGTTTCGCGATTTTTAACAATAATGTGAACAGTAATGGAGAGTACGGAACTGAATAGTCGAAAGTAACATTAATCCAGATAAGAACGATTTAACAAATACTAAGCAAGGATAATTAATTTCATTTTTTGTGTATTAGTATAGAATAAGTACGTACGTACGAGATTTTGCACAATATTAATAAAATTCAATTGCTACAAGGAATTCCTTTAATTAATTATCATTCATGATCAGCTGGTCAATGATAAATAAAGATTAGCATAAGAATTAATTGTGATTTATAAAACAGAGCGAATCGTAACAATCACGCCAAGAGCACCTATATTAAAATTTACATTGTTGCCGCAGTTAAAAGAAACGCTGATTAAAGTTTTGTTTTCATGTTTAAAAGGAAACACCGTGTTTGATTTCAGTAGCATATTTCCTGGAAACTGTTGTTGTTTTGAATGTTGTTTTCAGCCTGGTCCGTACGGAGGCACCCACCGCCCACGACCCATAAATTTTTGCAATCACGGGATTTAGCAGAGTAATATTCGGTAGTAACGTCAGATAGATAGAGAATCCAGAGGAAGTCCCGTGGGTACTTTTGCATTGGCAGCCCCGTGTGGGGCACAAAAGGGGGAGTACTTTTTGCAATACCATTCTGTAAGTGTGTTTAAATCATCTTGAACTTTGTTTCGTCCTGATGTTAAGTTTTGATGTGTTGTAAATATTACGGTGTCATCTGCAAATAACTATATTTTTGAATGCTTTAGTTGTGGAAGATCTGAAATATTTTGAATAGGGTTGGTGACAGAGGCGTTCCCTGAGGGACACACATATTATAAACAGAAGAATGTACTAAATTGACTTGTACTTTGAAACTACGATTTATTAGAAAACTTTTTATTATTTGTTGTAAATATTGCGGGAATCCATATTGCCGTATTTTATATAATAAACCTTGGTGCCATACTTTATCGAACGCTTTTTCTACGTCCAAAAATAATGCTAATATATCTTTAGATTTCTGGAAATTATTAGCGATGAAATCGGTTATACTTAAAAAGTTGATGTATTGTTGAATGGTTATTGCGGAAAATAAATTGTGACGCGGGTATAATATTGTTACTGTTTTTGGCCTTTGGTATCCTCTAAGATTGTTTTGAGAATTTAGAGAAAAAATATTGTTGGCCATTTGTGTTTTGAATATTTTACAACCTCTATAATTAGCAATACGATTTTGAAAGCACTTACAACATTTAGGTGGAAAACCTTTAGACTTTGGACATTTTGAATAATGATGTTTATCTAAACATCGGACACAGCGTGATTCTAATTTACAATTTGCTTGCGTATGGTTTATATTTTGACAGTTTTTACATTGAACAGGGACGTTTGATTTGTTTTTAAATTTCACTTTGATAACACTATTGAATAGTCTATTCAGCTGCACTATTTCACGTCCCTGATCATTATCTAACAATTCTATTGCACATATTTCTAATTGTTCCCTTTTTTGTTGAATAATCTGTAAACTGAGATTACTGGATAGATTGTTTCTAATTCTAATCTTATGTCTTCGTTTGAATATGCTGTAGGGATGTCGTATATGGTAACAGAAATAGTTTTCTTTGTTGGTTCGCGGTAAGTGAAATATTGAATTTCTTTCTCGTCACAGTATTTATGGGATTTTCTAAAGTCATCTATTGTTGTGAACAGTATCGCAATATCAATTTGTTTTACTTTTAAAGTAAAGTCATTTGTAACTAGTTTTTGAATTTCTGCGATTAAAGAGGTAAAATTTGGCAAATTTTCTGCATTTTTAATTATGTTTATTGGGAGAATTTTGGGTAAGTTTAAGTTTGGATCTGGAACATTTCCTAGAGGTTCGTACCTGTTTTGCGTCGGAACGTTGTAGATTGTCTGTCGTGGTTGATCTTCTTACTGCATCCAACCCACGTTTTCTTTTATTTGTGGCACTTTCTTGGAGTTCTTTTGAAACCTCTTGCGTATTCGGCGCACTCGGTAGTTGAAGGTTAACACACGCTGCTTGATTCACTGGTTGCACTGGATTAAGATGTTCGCGTTGCTGGAGTTGATAAAGTAACATTTGGTTTTGCTGTAATTGTTCTTGTAGTTGATTTTGCGTTACTTCATGTTGTAGCAGTTGCTGGTATTGTTGGTGAATTTTTGCGAATTCTTCATTCATTGTAGCGGGAGCACTGTTTGGGTCTATGTACATTTCTTCTGCATCTTCGTGGTTTAGTATTTGCACTGACCTGCTGATATGTCCCTCTAGGGGGACATCGCCGTTTAACATGTGGTTCACTTCACTAGTAATTTTAATTGTACTGTAACTAGAAACCTGAACAAAGATGTTTTGAGGTACACTTTCGCCACCTTCGACCTGTGACCGGCTACCCCGACCCTTATCTCGGCACTCTGCGATACGCACTAGCTACCCTAGGAGCGGCAGGCATGTCTACTCGCGGTCGCTGCCAAGACTGAACTGATATTAATGTCGTAAAACAGAAGTGAACAAATTTATGGATCCTGATATAATGTGTAATTTCATATATAATACACTTCCATTAAAAGTCCCAAAATTCCAAGAACGCATTCTCTTATATAGGAATTAAAAATTGGTAAACAAAATCTACATTGTAAATGATTAAAAGCCAACAACAATGTAAATAGAAATTCAATAACTGTGCCCAGCTGCTGAACTCCTGCTCGACAAATTAAAATTCTAAAGTATATCACCAATTTTAATTTTTCATAGCTAAAAGAACCTTAAAAATTTGCCCTTCCCTTTCACTTATTTTACACAGTTTTTGGAACTGCACAATATTGTTAATATTTTTTCAATAAATTTTGACTTTAAAAATATTTTAACTTAGCGAAATAAATATTTATATTATTTATTAATTTTATTTTTTAAATTTATAATTCTTATTAATTATTGCACATTCATTGTATTATTTATTTTTATACGCCACGTTATTTATTAAGTCACTTATTATTTATTAAGTAATTATTTATTAAAATTAATCCGATAAAAAATTGTGCTTGTACCATTTTCGGCAAACTCTGCGTATTTTCGAAAATTGCCAAAAGTTGACATTTCAAAACAATAAAATAGAAGATAGAGATTTTCGCCTAAAATAAAATCTACTCTAAAAATCAGATCTTCAAAAACGTCATGTACACTTTTTAAAACAATAGCTTTCACGTAATTTTTGATTAAAAGTAATGCAAGTTATAAAAATAATATTTTCTCAAAAACTAATCCAATTTAAAAAAAGATCCATGTATAAAAACTTGTTGCTTCAAGTTACGGTGTAGGTTTCATTTTTGTTGATCTGTACGAATGACATTTGAGTTTTGACAAATATTAGAAAATTGCGTGTTCGAAATATTGGGTTGCGACAATTTGTTTTTAAGTGTCATTGTATCGTCGGACCGTTTCCATGGCATAGAGGTAAGGCGGACGCTGAGTGAACTCTGGGGACTTGTTGAGTCTCGGTGCGTGAAAAATTACTGGGTTACAACATGTTTGCAGATTAATGTAGTAGTATAATATTGAGGAGAAGTTAGAAATTGTGGAAGAACGTATGTGGTCTGTTGAACCCCAAGTTAGTAAACAATTTTTCAATTCAAGGCAAGATATTTAGATTTTTCTTTTCGTCCATACTGATTAGAATATTAAATTAAGGTACGAAGCTTTCCAATTATTTAATACTCTTTTAATTTATCGCACACGTACGTATATAAGGAGTGTTATACGTAGTACACAGAAAATTATGTAATGCTGCGCGAAAAAACCGACATTTTCTCAAAAACGGCTCCAAAGTTTTTCTCTCAACTTTTGATAGAAATGGTGCTATGTATACTCTATGAGATGGCGTAAATATCAGTTGCTCTATTCTTTTGTTGTTACAAGTATGTAATTTTTACTTTTTGTGACTTGTCTCTCACGTCGTTAATATTTACATTAGCGGCGATTTGTTCACATTATTGCATTAATGAGTACATGTGCTTTAAATAAAGTCAAGTAAAGTTTCAAGTTCGAAAACTCAAACATTTTGTGTGAAAACTAGCTTAAAATTCCGGAAATTCAGAAACGTTCAAATGCCATTTTCCCATAAATGACCGAAAATTTTTTCTTCAAATTTTCCAACGGATTGTGCTAATTGCACTCTTTAAGATGACGTAATGTTCATTTTGAGGTATATAAGTTTTTTCAAAAATTAGACAAATGTAATTTTTTTGAAATATCTCTCACACCGTTATGATGCACATTTCCAGCAATTTGTAAACACTTTTTACTTTCCCGTATACGTACGTGTACACGGAGTGATATACGTAGTATAGGGAAAGTTATGTAATGCTGCGCGAAAAAATGGCCAATTTTCGGCGGAAAAAATTCATTGATGGGCCCTGATAACGAAAAAGTAGATAAACCTGTTAATAAATTCAGAAAAAATTCTCCTAACACGTGGTGTAGCCTGAATCCCTGTTTTGTAGTTAGTGTTGATACCGAGAAATCAATTGACGGCAAAAAGTCCGTCCGTTTGTCCATCTGTCTGCCCATCTGTGAATACCTAAACCATACGTAGGATTTTTTTCTAAATTGATGAAAAACTTGTCCATCTGGCTCGAATCGAAGCTATGAGATTTTGAAAAATCTTTTAAAATTTGGGGTTACGTTACATAAAGCCCCTGGGACTTCTCAAAATTTTCTCTGAAGCGGCCTCAATTTATTCTTTAAATTTCTTGAAAGAATAGAGTAAAATACACTTATAGAGGGGGCATAGGCCTGATTTTCAGGGCTAACTCCAAATTTTCGAAAATTTCAAGAGTTTACATTTTTCTGGCGTCTTCCTACAACTACAAAATTAGAGAGAGAGATTGGTCCTTCAAAAGAAAATTTGGCACGTATCCATAGTTCTTTCATTAGGGTCATTTACTTTTTTAAAAACGTCTTATAATTTTCGCGCACTATTGGTGATATACAAAACATGGCTGTAGTGAAACAGTTGATGGGAAATGCTGGGAAAAGCTTGAAAGGTGAGGTGTACGCGGGTACTAGGGGGGTTGTTATGGTGTCATACAAGCAGGAAGGACAATACAGGGCCGAATATTTGTTACCGGTTGAGAGTACGCGGTTGCTAGGGGTTGCTATGGTGCAGGGCGGGTCAATAAACGATTTGATACCACGTTAAGAAAGAGAACCATTGGTCGACGTGTGATATGAACTCATTTGAGGGGATGGGTTATAAAAAAGTCGCAAACTGGAAGAGTTAGGAATCACGGGAAAGTAAAACAATTGGCAAGTAACTTCCACCTACGAAGTGACATGTAGAACATCACTCTCTTTCATCTGCTAGACAGCGAAGGGTACGGATCGCTCGTGAGTAACGGGGGAAAGTCTGTGAATTATAGGTATTCCACAGTGTCGTAGTGGACTCGGGTGCAGTGGTTAAAAAGACTTGTTGCATATTCGAAAGAAATTTAAATATTCTTCGGGCAGAATTTAAGTCGACTGACGGAACATTTATTACATTCGTAAACGGCGACGTAGAATTCAAAGGACAGTTCGCAATGTTGCGGCAAAGCTAAATTCATATGCCGTTTGTTAATACAAATAAGAACTTTCGATACTTACGGTCACGCGAATACCAGAACATTTTTGTTAATTTGGAGAAGGGAAGAAACCACGGAAAGTAGTAGAATCCTTAGCATAGCAGGCATTATTAATATTTTTTCGATCGTTCACAGTCCGCGAGTAGGCGCCCATCACGGACGCAGAGTAATGACAGTCATGTAGATGTCAGTTAGATTTAGGTGATATGAGGAAAACGCCGTGGATTTTCAAGAAAGAAGCAGAGGTACTAGGTCCCGGTCGGTGATTAGAAGAACGAAGACATTCATCCGCACTGGTTTCTTCGAGGCGACATCCGACATCGCCAAGAGAGCTCAGGATACCATTTTGTTTTAAACAACAAAGGTCATGACCATAGAAAAATTCAGGCAAATCAAACAATATATTCAAAATAACGTTCATTGAGTAAATTAACTTTTGTTATTTGAAAGAAATTAAATACATGGTTATCATTGTGCAACCTGGCACGTAATTTACTGCCACAGTATCAGCAAACTTCCAGAGTTCGCGCTACTATGTACGGAGGGCGAATCGAATGGCAATTTTTCAGAGCAGGTAGGCGAATTGCTACTTAAAACCGAACCCAAACGACTGAGCCAGCAAGGCAACGTGCGATTAATTAACATAAAGCTATTTTTACTTGGAATTGTTACCTGGCGCCCAATCAAAAGAATTCAAAGAAAAGTAATTAGCAGGATTAGCAAATTGAGTCAATCAGTAAGTGCAGGGCATGTTAAGTTAACAGTGAGGATATACAGAAAATAGAAAAACTTTACAATTGCTAGCAAGTTTGTGCAATTTTAAAGAAAATAAAATAAACAAGATGTATTAAAAAACGGCTCCAATTTTTTTCTGTAAACTTTTGGTATGGATAATGCTAATTGCACGGGTTAAGATCATATAAAAGTCAATTCCGTATTCTTTTGTCCCCTGAAAAATTACGCACAATTGTAGTTTTTTTCGAAATATCTCTTATGTAGTCCAATGTGCACATTTACAGTGATTTGTATACATTATTGCATTTGTAAGTGAAAGTGCTTCAAATGACTCCAAATTGTTTTTCCAAAACACAAAAGGTTCCTGTGAAAAAGAGCTTCAAATTTCCCAATTACATTAGAACTAAAATATTTTTTATTAAAAAGGCTCCAAATTTTTCAACGAAAGTTTCCTTTAGGGACGAGGTATTTCTCATTTTCAATCTTTTACTATTTCGCATCTACCATTAATTTTGAACGTTTTCATAAAACTACGAAAATAGAGACTTTTTCTTCAAGTAAAATGTTTTCTCCATAGTTCTTTCGTTAAAATCATGTATATTTTTTAAACTTCAAAAGTTTTCGTGCAATTTTGCGTAGAATTAGTGCAATTTTTAAAAATAACAAAAACAAGATTTTCTCAAAAACGGCTCCAAATTTTTTCTTTAAACTGTTGGTAGTGATAATGCTAAATGTATTGTATAAGATGAATAAACGCCATTTTCTGTATTCTTTTGTTTTTACAAAATTAAAAAAAATAATTTTTTCGACTAGGCTTTCACGTCGTTAATATTCACATTAGCGGCAATTTGTTCACATTATTGCATTTACTAAAATATGTGCTTTAAAGGATGTCTAATAATGCTTCTTGAAAACTCAATACTTTTCTGTGAAAATGAGTTCGAATTTCCGCATTTTCAGAAACGATTAAACATCGTTTTCTAAAAAAAGGGCTCCAAATTTTTTCTTTACAATTTTTGAACGGATCATTGCAGTGTGTAGTATGACGTAAAGTTCATTTTGGGTTACTCTGTCGTTTTTATCCAACAATTAGACAAATATATATTCTTTAAATATCTATGACTCCGTTAATATGCATATTTCTAACGATTTGTAAACAATATTACATTTGGAAGTGAACGTGCTTTAAATTACTTCAAATTAAAGTTTTCTGTGAAAAAAGCTTCAAATTTCGCAACTACAGTAACGCGTAACCGCCATTTTCTTAAACACGGCTCTAAATTTTTGAATGAAGATTGCCATTTATGGTCAGATTTTACTCTTCTTTAATATTCTTAAAGTAATATTCTGGTTCTACTATTAGAAAATAATAATTGAGAAAGTGTTAAAAAATGTACGTTGGTCGGCGATAGATGGCAGCTGGCACGAGTGAGACAATGTGACCTAACTCGATAGGGCAAGACCGTAAATCCAGTCCACTCTTAGGAAATTAGAAAACTTTACTAAAAGAAAATCAGTGCATGTTGTAGCACCACTAGTTTCATACAAATATAATGCGTATACTCAAAATAAACAATGTCAGTTTTGTCATTCACTTATCATTATTCTTCAGTGTTTTACCCCACCGTAGGCGGTAAGTGACCGCTCTACACTACAAGGTGTGGATATTAAAATAAGTATTGCCATTAATTAGTTGAGTCAATAAAAACATCAATGAAGTTTCAAGACTCAGAGGGCGTGCAGTTGCCTCTCACCCTGCCTCGCCTTAATCTGCGCCAATTCAAGCGATTTAATTGGTTTTGAATATTAATTTTAAACTAATTTTTATGTGTCAGAGCGGAATACAATTTTGCTCTCATTCTTTGAGAAACTATTCGTTCTTGAAGAGTCTGAGGTATATAATTCTTCGTTTTTGCTTCAGAATAAGTATATTTTCTAATTCAATCAGCCTCTCCTCAATATTTTTTTTCGCATTTAGTAAAATATGAATTGGGAGATTTTTGTTCTCGTGTATTACTCAACACGAATCCTAAAACTTTCGTGGATTAAAAGAAATGTAATATACATGACAAAAACATGAAGCTAATTTGTTCGTATATTCGATTTAAATCAATCCATATAAGTCACGTTCTAAATTTAATACGCAATTGTATTTATTTGAAGACTATTGAGAAAGAGAGTGGTCAGTGATAGAGGGTTCCTTAGTCTCTCATTTATTTTGTTTCGGTTTAAATCGACGGTGTTTCAATTGCCAGAAAATCCTCGGGAACGATGTAACGTTCCATGCACATTGTAACCGAACATTGTAGAGAAATTCGCTGCACAAGCAAATGATTTCTGACCGAGCCAAAATTTTTGTCCTAATTAAGTATTTTTAAGTAGAAACGCAACAAGATTTCTTACATAGTACCTTGAGCACAAGAAGTTCTTTCTCTAACCCTATGCTTCTCTAACCCTGAGGTCTAGGATTAGGCAATAAGAAAGACTGTGAGACAATGTGACCTAACTCGAAAGAAATGGAAAAATGAAGTACATCAATGTTGTGCTTGAATTAAAATAAAACGTTTAAAATGTTACACATCACATCTAAGATTGCCATATTATAAAATAATCCCAAAAAATATCCAATTTTGGTAGAAACCCCGAATGCATTTAAAAACGTAGAATAAATATAGCCTGGTGGAACTCGCCGTGGTGAAAACCTGTTTTGAAGTCATACAAATCCACGAATCTGTTTACGGTTTGACCAGGCTGTTAGAGTCTCAGCGTGCGACCGTTAAACGTGCTTCTGACCTTCGCGAGCGGTTTGTGGGAAGAGCAAGGTTTTGAATTCGCATACGGAAGCTTCGCAATATTTGCGTGTGAGCGGTCATTCGAAACCTGAAAGCGAGGGTCGAAACGCCCAAAATACCAGGTCAGACTTTAAAAGCATCTAGACCTTGTAAAACAAATTAGTTAACTGTTCAGGTTATAGAATTCTGAGCGATACATGACCCATTTTTATAGGCAGAACGCTTCTACAAATACGTGCAAAACAAAATACCTCGTTAGAGGGTCTTTAATCAACTAATAGTTTATTTTAAAATTACTTTAAGGTTAATAAACTGTTTTAGGATGACATTGAACCTTTATGCCTTCTTAACTTTTATATATTATCATGAATTTACATTTCTGTTTATTTTATTCACAATCGAGTTGACAATTTATGGTATATAATTTTTTATAATTGATATTTTCAAATTGGGAAAATATTATTTTTTTCTTACTTCACACTTCATCCAGATTCGTAATGGTAAATCCAAATTCATCTATCAAATGTAAGTATTGACAGTCTTGTATGATTAATCACTAAACGCTCATATTATTGTAATGTGTTGTAATTATTAATGTAATTATTAACATTAATGCAAGTATTGACAGTCTGGTATGGTTAATCACTAAAGGCTCATGTTATTCTTATTCGAAATCTTTCTTTCCATTTTTATCACTCACTCCTTAAATTTCAAACTGTTAATTTAAGTCAACATACAGTCATGAACAGGGATATTCAAAAGGATTTTTTTTTAAATCATGAATTAAAAATGAAATTTGATGAAAGCATAGGCCTATATTTCTTTCACAATGTTGTTTATTTTTTTCTGGTGTTGTTGATTTTAAAGACCTAACATAAGTCTGTTTTACCTTGTTTATTCAAACTCATTTATTTGAAGGTGGGTGCAATTCACTTTGAAAAAGGGAAATTCGCTGCAAGTCCTTATGCTATGATGAAAAGTCACGAAAGGAGCGTACTATGAGACAACCGAGACTCACGGAAGAAACCATCTACACGGCATTGTCAGGGTGTTCTGGACGTGAATCCAAAAGATAAGGCAGAAGGCTTAAGAAAATTTGAGAAGGGCATTATCAGAGAGCTTAGAAAGTAAAACTATGATGAAAAAAGAGCTCTTACACCTTTTGATGTTCTTCGTCATAAAAGAAATAATATTGGCAAAGAACGCACGATTGAGTACAGTGAAGAGTGGAGACAGTCTTGTTAGGATTAGATTCTGTTTTACCTGTGTCAGTATTTTCTTTAACAGCAGTGATTCTGTGGAATTTTCAAGTCAGCGTGTTCAGTCGTGATATTGCATTGAAAAAGCTGGGAAATAATACTTTCCCTAGAGTAATTAGTAATTTCAACAAATTAATTTACATCTTGGACAATTTGAAGCATTTGCAAAAAAACTAAGAGGACTATTCTCGTAGTACATTTAGTAGTGTAAATGCTCTTTTGAGCAGGTTAATAAAATACCTAGATGTTACATGCAGGCAAGTTAAATTTATTATTAAGAAAATCAATTGATTAATCATTAAAAATAGGTGAAAATATAGTTGGTACAGCACATGATAGTCCAGATGCTGCTACTTCATATCATTTTTTATTATTCATATTATAGAAAATCCTCTCCTATATTATTTCTGTAGTATAGATGAGTTTTGCGGGCATGCAACCGATCTTCATAAATGAGGTATATAATAATAATAATAATAATAATAATAATAATAATAATAATAATAATAATAATAGTGACTTTATTTATGTGGCGAGACTCGGGCCATCAGGCCCGCTCTTCCGCCTAACCACGTAATACATACATATATAGATAAAAATTGAAACAGTACATTTAGTAAATTAAATAAAATACAACTTAGATATGTCTTGCCCCTGGGCTCACAAAGTGAAAGTAAAAAACACAACGTCCCAGCATTTACTTTAAACGGCCGGGGAAAACCAGGGAAAACAAAGGAAGTGTGCATGCTCTTCAACGTTGAGCAACAAAATAAAATATTTAAAATAATTTATAAAGCATTTACTGACACAAGAGAACATTAAAGAGATGCCCGAAAATATATTATGAAAGAGAAAAAAAAATTAACCCATACGCGTCAAAATGTTAGCAAGAAAATCTCAATCCATTTAAGAACTCATTAAAAAAATAATAAATGAGAATGCACACAACCACCCGGCCAGGACGACGGCTTAGGGCCGATTTTAATTACATCAACATGTACCAAGGGAAAAGACGCATTCAGTCAGAGCCATGACAAGTTAAGCTGGAATGAATTTGCAATTACAAGTTGATAATACAAACAAAAAACAACAACAACAACTTTCTAATCTTATATTAAACTTAATTTAAACTAATTATACTGTTGTTTATTAAATTAAGAATTAACCTAAGAAGTATAAGAAAATACAAAATAAAAAAAGTTAAAAATGTCATATAAAATGTTACATTTAGCGTACAATTTTGAATAATAATAATAATAATAATAATAATAAATAAAAATTAAAATAATAATAATACATTGAGTACACACTTTCACATCGTACATTATCAGCTCAGTAGAAGAGTATTTAAATGTTTTTTGAATGATCGCAATGTTTTACATTTCCTAACATTTTCTGGAAGGTTATTCCACTCACGGGTCGTTGCTACTAAGTAAGATTTATTATAAAAATTGGTGTTGCTTTTAGGAATATTGCATAGCAAGGATTTCTGGAATCTTTTTGTTTTGAGATAAGACATTTTATAAGAGAGGTAAGCAGGTACACCCGTATTTAATATTTTGTAGAAAAGGCACAAACTATGAAACAGGCGTCGACCTTTCAAGTTTAATAAATGATTTGCTTTATAGTACCCCGATATGTGATCATACTTTCTGATATTGTATTGAAACCTAACACATGCATTTTGAACTCTTTGAAGAGCATCAGCGGTTGATTTATTTATGTTACCGTACACGATATCACCGTAATCAAGCAGGGGGAGCAGGAGTGATTTTACTAGAAGTTCTTTGGTTTTGGGTGGAAGGCATTTGTAAGCACATTTGAGTGAGTACAATGAGGCATACACTTTGCGGCAAGTGTCCCGAGCATGAGGTTCCCAATTTAGAAATTAATCGATGGTCAGACCAAGATTTTTAACTTGAGAGCAGAAAGGAACAGTAGTGTTGTCCAAAATGATATCAGGAATTTTTAGATTTTGAAGTGTTTTATGGGACCGGTATCTTAATGAAAGAGAACTTCACGGAGACGTGACGATTTGCACTTTGACAAACATGAAGGATTTGTTGAAAAAATGAATTTAAATATTAATGCCAAATGCATAACGCAAAACTGAGGCAGCATTATTAAAATCTATCTAATTAGACGAAGCGTTCTAGGGCCTTAAAATTTGGAAATTTGACGCCGAAGGCCACAAAGAAACGTTCGCCACATAATCTATACGTCGAGAGCTTCTTCAGCTTTCTATCACATTTTGCTGATCCGGCTCTTCTCCATACTACCCCACCTGTTCAGAGACGTGCTGAATATGCAACTATGTGAAATGAAATTAATTACTTGGGTCGATTAAATTGCGCGGGTGTACCTCTCAGTTCTGTAATAAAGGTAAACGGTAATGCAAAAAGTAGGGTTATGCTTTCCCGATCCTATATTTTCGCAAGGACGACTTTAAGAACGTTTCTGGAGTAAAAAGCTTTTGTAATATTTGTGACTATCAAGGAAAGCTGAATGCTGTCAAGGAAGATGGTATAATTATGTACTTCAAATGTTTTGTGAATGGTTACAAGAACATGCCTATAATACTGTGCAAGGATTTATTCAAAATTTGATTCAAACGTCAATTTCATTATTCTTTGTTATTTTAAATTTGATAAGTACATTGGAAGTTCCCGTTTTACATTTTTAAACAAATAAGTGTTTCGTTAGCTACTTCCTCTCTTAATATGGAAAAGAAAAGATAGGAAAGAGGGTAAAATTTAACATGTGAGAGTTCTTGCAGGGGTACGCTAGCATTTATTTGTTCGTCTAAATATAATAAGCATGGTGTCTGCATTGCGGGATATTGGGGGTGTAAAGGAGTTATACCAGCATAGAAATGAGGTTGGTGGGTCAAATCGATAGAGGTTTTAAGAAAAGTTGGAAATGAAGGCAATTTTGATTTCTTAAAACATTAATATTAATTTATTGTTACTTTTGGGGCACATTCAGTTTTCGTAGTCTTCCCGCTCCTACCTGCATGTCAGTGAAATAAGTACGATTTCCTTTGCTGTGATTAAGCGGGATATTTTAGCTTCTGAAAAAGCTTAGTTATTCCACTGGTTTGAGCGTAGTGTAGTGAAGTTTACTGTTAAGAAATCAGGGTCTTGATTTAAGGTTAACTTGCACATAAGAGACTTCTGTTTGACAAATCTAATCCATCTAATTTTTAGCTAGTTACAGACAATTCTGTCTATTTTCTTCCTTATTGTTACAGGCTTTTGAAGGTCTTAACACCTAAACCATTAAGATTAATTTCTGTAAATAAACGTGCGATATTACATTTCTGTTGCTCCTAATACCAAATCTCGATCTAGCTATCACTGCAGACGCTATAAATATTTCGAAAATCACCCATCACGAGATTTGTAGAAAATATTACATAGACGTGTGTGACAAACGACATAGTGTATAACAAGAAATTACGTAGTATATAACGAAATAATTCAGACTTATAATGAATTCGTAGACATATTAACAATTTCATTTAATTAAGATTTATTCAGTTTTGTAGGGTGGTGACTAGAAGTTATTTAACTTTACAAATTTAGCTTCTCATTTCCAAAGAAAGTTCAATACCATAATGTAAACAAGAGTTCAATGCAACAGTTTTCAATACAATAGTTTCAAGTTACGTAATGAGGTTAATGTTTTCACAAAATTTGTTAGTTCAATTTAAAAAAAATGGTTTTTGGATGGGATGTTTATTTGATTTTGATGGGAATGGGAACATCGTGCTATCGTAGAGAGGAATACGGCATTTGCTCCAAATTATCAAGGAAATAATTTACAAATTGTTTCAGACCATTTTTCCTTCCATCAGAAATCTTTACACAAAAATTGTAAACCTTCAAACTTTACACTTTTTTACAATCCTATTATTACACAATACACATTTTCATATTGATAGTTCACAAAATTCAAGAAGAAACACTTAAATTTATTCACTCAAATTTATAGAAATCGTAAATTGGTACACCAAGTGCATAAAAGTATTTAAGTGTAGTTGCAAATTTATTAATGCTTGAACTTTGCAATCACAAACTAAGACAATTATATTATTTAAAATGTAAAACTAAATTGATTTACTCAAAATTTTTTTAAAATAAATCCAATTAGTTAAGCATCTCGAAGTATGCAACGTACAGTTGCCGACACATAAAATGGGTAACGGCCAAATTCAGAAGTCCCAGTCTTTCCGCGCATTCTGGCACACTGTACGGACGATAATGCCATCTGGTTCTTTCATAGTTAACTATTACAAAAGAACATTCTGAACCAACTGCCAACGACTGAGAAGCTGATAGGCTAGATTTTCCGCAATCATGATCTCTAGTTTGAACGTTCTCTATGATACGCGTGTTTATCCGAATGATTGAGAGTACTGGCGTAGAAGGCACAGGGGGCGGGGATAGTCTCCATCGCGTCGTGATGCAAGCCATTCGATTGTCTACAAGAAATATATCAATAAAGATAATATCATACCTTACGACATAAAAAGTTCAGCACATGCAATAGAATTGGTGGATTTGAAAAGGAAATTTGGAAATTTTTAGTTCTGATTTACTTGCAAAAAAATCAGTTGAATATCCACTCTTGCGGGTTCAAACCCAATCGAAGCCGTAGATTTTAAAAAATCCTTCGTACGCTTTCCTTCGGAGGGGAAGTAAAGCCGGCTGTCCCATGTTAGTAGATTTACTGCATGTGAAAGATCCTCAAGCCTAAATGAAGCCTCTGAGCTAAATTCAAATCATCTGTTTCGTCGCCCGAGATAATACCTTCTTTCTCCGCTAGATGGCGAAAGGAGCGTAGCGACATTTGCGTGGTCAGACGGAAGAGCGGGCCTGATAGCCCGAATCTCGCCACGTAAAATAAGGAATTAACTAACTTAACAAGAGAAATGCCTGGAATTCTTTCTTGTTGACTAGCTTTTTGGTGAGAGTGACGGGTTTCTTGGTGACGGACGTTTTGCTGTCAATTGGTTTTTCGGTATCTAGGACCGACAAAACAGATTCTGGATACACCACGTGTTAGAGGGTTTTTTTTCTTAATTTAGCAACGATTTTTCCAAATTTTCGTTAAAGGGCACGACAATGGACTTTTTCTGGCGACAATCAGCCATTTTACGTGCAGCATTGCATAACTTTCTCTATACTACGTATATTACTTCGTATATACGTAAGTAAAAGGTAAAAAAGTGTATATTAATGCTAGTATCGTTTCTATCACAACACTCATTCCCAGAAAAACATTCCTAAAATGACAAATGACCGTTGATCAAATTATGGGATGCGTTGAATACAAGTGATATTAATCCAGTTTTAGTGAAATCCATTCAAGAATTGTATAAAAATTCATTTTCGAAAATAAAAATTGGAAAATTTTTATCAACTGGTTTTGTAGCGAATAAAGGATTACGTCAAAGATGTTGCGTATCACCTACGTTATTTAAAATTTATATTGAAAACTGTTTAAAAATTTGGAAGAAAAAATGTAATAAAATGGGTTTACCTATAAATGAATGCACAATTTATACGCTACAATTTGCGGATGATCAACTGATAATAGCACAGGATTTGGATGATGCAGAATTTATGACTAGAAAATTAATTCAAGAATATGACAAGTGGGGTCTGAAAGTGAATATGGAGAAAACTAAATATATGGTAATTGGAGACAATGGGACAGATTTGGTTTTAGAAGAAGACATGGGGAAAATTATACACACAAAGGAATATAAGTACTTGGGAATTAAAATTACAAATGATGGAAAACAGTTTACAGAAATTCGGTCAAAAATAAATTCAGGAAAAAGAACGATTTCAATTTTAAATAGTATTTTATGGGATAAAAGTATCAAAAAAGAGACGAAAATTAAAATATTTAAAACGATAATTAGAAGTATCTTGACTTATGGTTCAGAAGTTTGGACTTTAAATTCACAGTTAAAACAAAGATTATTGGCAACTGAAATGGATTATTGGAGACGATCTTCAAGAATTTCAAGAAAGGACAAAATTCGAAATGAAATTATTAGGAAAAATATGAATATATCACATTCGATCATAGAATATATAAATAAAAAACGGCTAACCTGGTTCGGACACATAAAAAGAATGGAAGAATGGAGATTACCCAAATTAGTGTTTTATTGGGAACCAAGTGGAAAAAGGAAACGTGGAAGACCACCTGTATCATGGAAACAAGAAATTGTAAATGTATTGAAAGAAAAAGGTATAAACGAAGATGAAAGCTACAATAGAGAACAGTGGAAGAAATTAATTAAGTAAATTATTAAAATTTGTATTATTAATTATATCATTATTGTTGTTGTTAATATGGAAATGTTAATTGTGTAATTATTAGGAAACCGGAAAAAATGTAAAACATTTCAAAACCCGGATATATATATATATATATATATATATATATATATATATATATATATATATAATGACAACTGCTGTTTTGTAAGAAAATTATTGAGAGATCATTTGATTAAACTGAAGTATTGTCCGTTCAAGGAAATGCTGTGTAAAGTTAACAATAATGAAAATAAAAATAATAACTCCACCTAGGGAGTACCCGACCTTGTAGTTGGTGATGGAGCTTGAGTTCTCCCATGATCCTGAGGGCTTTGTCGGCAGTAGCCTCGCTACTGGTAGGGACTTCCATGCTGAATAGGTTAAAAGTGAGGGGTCAGATGAAGTAGTCCAGAGGAGAGTGGGAGGTAAGTAGAGAGGGACGGGCCATGAACCTTTAGACGTTCTGGTATCGGCCCATGGAGAGTACAAGAGAGAAACTGGGTTGGCGCACCAGGCCACTGATTACAGTCGAGGCCCGAACCTTGAATTAGCCAGAGAAGGAGGCTGCCTTCAGCAGTCAGTGCACATTTCGTAGGGTTTAGAAATGCCGACCGTCGATCGGAGGGATCCTTGCTGGGCCCTAATGGGGAATGTGCCGGGGTTCCTGAGGGTCTCAGTAACATATGACAGGATGTAACCCGTGGGTTAAGTATGGTCTGTGAACTCGAACTTCGTCCTGCGAATCTTCACTTAAAACCAATTAACAAAATGGATAATACAAGAAATTTAATCAATCTTATCGTGCCTTATTCTACAATGTCCTATACCTACTCAAAAACCGAGCCAATGTCACCTTGTCGACTATCTATCCAAGTCCCAGGGACCCAGAGTCGGTAGTAGCTCAAAGCCATCGCCGGAGGTGGACACGGGATGAATTAAAGGAGGCGATGAGGTGCTTTTAGTATGAAAAAGCGAAAAATAGGGGCTCAGAAATAGAACTTTTTAAGATATGCAGAGAGCGGAACCAAGATATGAGACCTATCCTAGATTCAAAGAAGCTTGCCAGTCAAAGACGTACATACTCAGTAGAGAAACGTTCACAGCAGAACAATTTGCAGACTTTCAGAGAAATGAGAAGAGAACTATCCACATGACTAATATTTAGAACCATCCAATATCCCTGAAAACGATGGATCTCGTGATGATGATCTCTTCCAAGTGAAACATCTGTCAGTTGTGAAACCTCATCTGGCTATGAATCACACGATTGCGATCAGAACATGATGCGGAACCTCCTCCGACGCGAGATAGAACGAATTCGTCTACTTTCATTCAAATTTCGTTGACCTTTGAGGAGAACTTACAAAAATGCTAAAGATAAGAGAGTGATAGAGACAGCGAATTCTGTCTTAAGTGAGGTTGTCCAGATCCAACGAAGAGATCTAGATAATACTGAAATCAATCACATCGTGTATGCAACTGGATCTCTGGTGTCTCAGATAATTTTGAGGCCAGCCAAGAACACCGACGGCCGGCAGCCAAACCGAGTAAACAGCGTGAAAAAAAGTATGAAACGGATAACTGTCACACGGCGTGAAATATCACTCCTTAGCCGAAGTATCCTCTAAATCGATTCACTCCTCTAAAGTTCAACAAAAATTCTCCATGTTAAGCAAAAATACCAAATTGGAAATGACACAAGACGGCTAATGGTAGCAGAGAATGTAAAAGAGAAAATTCAAGCATTGGCTCAACGAATTAGAAGTTACAAACGTAGAATAGATTTCCGTGTGCAGAACCGGTTGTTTGAAACAGACACGATGAGATTCTATCGCAATCTGACTCGAAAACAGAATGGCAATGCTGTCACTCCTTCTAAAGATGACGTCGAAACATATTGTGCTGGAATCTGGGAAGCAGATCCCACAACAAAGAAGCATCTTGGATCTAATCTAAAGATGATGCTATCGATAGACTCGTGGAAACAGTGGAACATGTTCATGAATGCACAGAGGAGGACCTCTTACAAACAATTAAGAACATGGGTAACTGTTAATCCCACGGGGTTGCTAAGATCCAGATTTATTGGATTAAGAAGTTAACAATATCACTAGGACGCCCAGACTTTCCCTAACCTCTCTAACGCCCAGGAGAGGTCAATTTGTCCCCAACCATATAATCAGGGTTGTTTTCAAAATTTATATTGCTTCTTATATTATTATATTGTTTTATACTTAATTACATAATGTGGTGAATCTTACAACAAAACTACATTCATTGACAGGAGATTTTTGATGCTTTATTTTAGTAAACAATTGAACATAACTTCTCAGAAGAATGTGAAACAGAACGTGTAGTAATTATTTCTTAATTTTTCTCCATTGACAACTGCAAATTCAAAAATACGTAATTTGAAGAAGAGAAACTTATTTTCTTAAAAATTAATAATGAATTGAAGAGTTAGACCATCGAGTCCACATTTGAATACCGCGAGGATCTCCACTTAGGTTGCATTTGTCTGTGTCGTATACTATACTTCTTTCATTACTGGCAATAGATTCATCACTACCAGAAGATTCATCTTCTGAATCAGACACGATATCATCATTAGAATCATCGGACAAGAGCTCACCACAATCTGAATCTTCTCTAATATTTTTGAGCGCTGCAACAATCTCATTTTCAGATAAACTCTTTCGATACATTCTAGACACACAAACAACACTTTACGAATAGCAAGTTGATTTCCCTGCAGGGATAGAATGATGATAGCACTGCCTTGTACTGCACGGATAGTTGAGCAGGTCTGTCAAAATTTACGATAATAAAACAGCGTTGAACACGATCCGGTTAAAAGACTGAAATTATTGTCAACTTGAGGCGATTGAGAAATGGTGTATTTTCAAGCAATGTACCAAGAAAGTATCTTGCTAACAATAACATTGTTGTACAACAATGCATACGTATTTGAGCGCACTGACATTGTTCAGCAACTATCATAGTAAAAACGTATTTTCGTCAAGACAAACAACAAAATAATGTCACTCAAACGAAAGCGATCGTATTGACCCCCTTGGGCGTCGGAGGTAGATGTTATCTTATTAAAAAAGGGGTAAAACGTAGAGCGCTAATTTTTCATGTCTTAAGAATATATATGAAATTAATAAAAAGTCACAAAATCAGGTAGCCTGATGTCATTATCAAAAGAGCAATATTAATTTGAACTTCACAAAAGGACAAATTGACGCCTGTGGGCGTTCTAGTGTTAATGAAATTTTAGAAAACCGAAAGGAACTCCCGAAATGGCTCAAACGCGGCATCATTTATTTGCTACCCAAAGCGGGAGACCGTTTTGTGGTAAGAACTACAGGCCACTTGTCTTCCAGTACTGTACAAAGTTATAACTGCAGCCATACCTAACAAAATGTACAAACACCTGGAGAAGAACAGCCTGTTGTCAATTGAACAGAAAGGATGTTGTAAAGTATCCTATGGCTGTAAGAAAATCTTGTTGCTAATAAAGTAATTTGGAATGAAGTAAATAAACGAAAACGTAATTTAAGCATGGTTTGCATTGACTACCAGATGGCCTTTGACAGTGTACTACACGATTGGATTTTAAAGAGCCTAGAGATCTATCGACTTCATCCTAGACTTCTGTAGGGCTAGTATGAAGTCGTGGAGTACCAGGTTGCTAATACACAGCGGAAAGGAAGTAATAGAAACAAAAAGTATTCAGATTAACAGAGGACTTTTTGTCATATTTTTCTCTCTTCAATTTTTAGGAAATTACTAGGAAAACCCGACTGACGTTGTTCTGCCCTTCATCTTTCTCTTTCCCGTCCCATCTTCCTTTCTCACTCTCTCTTTCTCTCTCACCCTGTGCCTGTCTGTCTCTGTCTCTGCCGCTCTCTGTTCCTCTCATTCACATTTACATGCAGATTCGGCACGTCTCTCAGCAGGTGAGGTAATATCGGGAAGCGCCGGACCAGCAAAAATGTAATAGAATGTTCGAGAAGAGCTCATTCTGTAGATTACGGTGTGAGAAACTTTTCTTTGATGCCTTTGGCTTTAAAATTTTAGTTTTTAAGGCCCTATAACGCCTCCTTTACGAGTTATTTAACGATATAGATTCAAAATGCTGCCGAGTGTGTTGCAGGTTGCATTTGACGTGAATATTTAGTTTTGTTCTACAGCACCGTGTAGTGGAGTTACAACAGATTTAACAACACATAAACCTTCTGGGTTAAAAAAACACGTAGACCCAACGGTGTAATGATTTAATATATTGCCTAAAAAACCCGAAATCCCCCATAGACAGTTTTCGGAGTAAATGTAAACATTGAATAGACTATAGCAGGAAGCGGCCCAATTATACAGAACCATAGCTAAGCGGCCGGCCTGTTCTTGAATCGATAGTGACAAAACAAAAGAATGACTCGTCGCGGAAAAATCATATTTTATAAAATTTGAAACCGCGTACAGAAATAAAGTCTGACAAAGTAGCGAATTAGAGATGGAATAAATAAACCTTTGGTGTTTGTTTGGACGCAATCGGACAATGGGTTCGCTTAAATTTTGAATATGTAGCAATGGAGAAAAGTTCACGTGAGACGTTCAAATATAATAACATGAATGTCAAGATTTCATAAAAAAAACTGTGATGTGGGCGACGAAAGGCGTTGAAAATCAGCATAATTTAAAATTAGCGAAATTATGGAATGTTTAAAAGACTTGTAGAACGTCGGAATTATTTATTTTGAAAAATCTTGTATGTTTTAATAATGTCGAAAAAATTGCCAAAGCAGTGCATAATTTCAACATAGAAATTCATCATTTTTGGCATATTAATCGTTAGAAACATCTATTTTGGCAATAAATCTCGGACGTTGACCACAAATAGTAATAAATAAACGTAATGGCGTGTCAAATAACTAATATTTTAGATTTTAGAAAATTTTATGAAACAACAATAGATGCAAGAATGGAATTCGCCGGTATTTGTAAAAACAATAGACAACACGAACTTAGGTGGTGAATCGAGGTTGATTTTATATCACTTTTGAGTCAGAGCTCGTGGAGGCAAGAAACCGAATTCATGTTAGGCTGTTTTAAAATTTTGTGTGCAAACTGGACTTAGAATATTTTTTGTCGAACAATGCAGTGCTAATGGACATAGAATTTTTTTTGAAAAATGTGAACGATTTCGAATTTAGTGGATTCGCAGCTAATCGACGCGGCAAATATGTTTTAACTTGAACATGAAAAAAACCTGCAATTATTTCTGTGAGACACGGTCGAAAGTTTTATCGAATTGTAATTTCATTTTTACATAGTGAACTTTATTTTCGCGAGGCAGCGATGGCGTCCATTGTTGTCGCAAGAATTAGATACTGACGCGGCAAATACTTAAAGAAGAAGTTTATTTTGTATGTGCTTCGCAAAAACGCAGTCGCAGAGTAATTAAGAAATTCTAGGAGGCTATGATTTTCTTTTGGAAGTTGGTGAATGCAATTTTGGTGTAAGCTGATCTGTCGGCGCATGCAATTGGGCACGCAAAACTTGTGACCGTATTTGGGGCAACGACGACATGCTGGCTGTATTTCGACAAAGGGAAGTGCCCGCATTTTTTTGTGTAGTATTTTCAGTTAAAATCTGTACAAGACCAAGAATGTTTAAGGCAAAAATAATTTCAATTCTTTGCTAATTAGTTGAGAGAGATGTTGTGAAGTATTTTCTAAAACATAATGCATGCGAGTTGTCGCTGAGCAAAATTATAAAAAAAAAGTTCTTATTAACAAATGGTCAACGTACGTACGAAAAAAATAGATAAATATTTTTACAAAGAGGAATTCCTACATAAAATAAATAGTCAGTCAGTTGGTTTTATTATTTGGATTTGTAAGGGTTATTGTATCATATTGTATTGTTGATCTTGCAAGCGAGTGTGTATGTGTGTGTCTTCATAGTTGTATTTACATGTTGTCTAGTTGCTGGGTAAGGGCTTTACGAAAGCGAAGAGAATTTGCATGTGAATACTTATTTTTTGAAAAGAAATAAACCAATGAGAACGGAATTTTCCGAAGTTCTTCTTTCCCTCACAGAAAATGTGTGTGAATTTTGCATTAAATAGAAGCCTGGCTATGCTGCAGTATTAAACGTTAGTTTATTCTCGTAGGGGCCAGCCATGACCTGCGACCAAAGAAATTTTCTGTAACCACTGAATATAATGTTTTGGCAAATATCTGGCATTTCTAAGTAATTAATTGAAATAAATTGTAGTGATTTTGGCAAGAGGGTAAGGAGTATATTACCGTGAATTACCCGTTACAGTGGCACCATAACGTAGGAGCCAGATTAAACGAATTACTGGTTACAATATATATATATATATATATATACATATATACAATACAATAACACAATATATATACATATATACAATACAATAACACAATATATATACATATATATATTGTAGCGGTACGCTATTTTTAATATTTTTTAAATTTCACAAATAACTGTCGATGTGAGGTGTCCACCTCCCGCCGCCGCCAGCCGGGTCGGCGCGCCCCCTCCGCTAATGAAAGGGATGACAGCACGCGCCCCTCTAAAGTTTATGGCCATCGTCCGCGAGTCGACCCTCATCCCGTCACGCACCCGGGCGCCGAAGAAGAGATTACAGACGTGTGCTGATCCCGCCGTTCCGGGTATCATGCGCACTAAGTACCCAGGCCGTCCTTCGCAGCTTTCTCCAGGGGTCCCAACGGACATTCCGCGTACCCTTTACTGACCTACTTCCGAAGTCAGACGGAGAGCGTTTTCCAGACAGAGATAGGGCTACGGAAAATTCCTAGAATCACCGGACCTGATTGGCCGAGGACAAAATTACGGCGTAGTAGCACTTAGCCAATCAGGGGCAAAATTCCGTGGGGTGGGAGCGATTTTGGGGCACTTTTGAATTTTCGGGGTGGCGGAACGAGGAGACCTCCACGCTAGCGGCGTAGGGGAGAATATCACTTCTTCTTGTTCGATTGAGCTGGGGGGGGCGAGCGCCGCGGAGTGAGTAACAGCTCCGGCGCCGCGTTCGAACACTACGTGTACTCGACTTGTCTTGGGTGGCGAGCGCCGCGGAGTAAGTGATAGCTCCGGCGCCGCGTTCGAGGGAGAATTATTATTTTGGGACTTAGTTCGTGGACACTGAGCTCTGCCGTGGGCAGTGACCGGTGACTAGTTTTCTCCGAGATTCGTGATCGTGAAAACTCCAGAGAACTTTCCGTAAGAACTGCTGATTTGTGTGAACGGAATTCGCGATCATTCACGATCCGGGCCAGCTGACCGTCGCCGCCGCCGCCGTCACCGCCGCAGCCGCTGTCGCCGCCGCCGCTCCTTTGGTAGCTATTGTGGAAGGACGTTTCTCGGCCTGGCAGGGCCATCTCAGCCGCCGACCCAGACGGAGAGAAGCCGACGCTGCCGCCGCCGCCGCCGAGGGCCGCCTACACGCCGCCCCATTCAGGCATAAACTTCGGTCAACGACCGCCAAAGAACTATTGTGCATTGCTGTGCCGCGCTTAGGCACTTGTTTCCTCATTATTGTCAGCCAGAAGGCGAATGGCCTAGAGTTTGTTGGGGCCTGTAAAGGAATTTGATTGTAATCCTCGTTCTTTACTTTTTTTTAGATTTAAGTTTTATCTCATTTTTTCTTTCGTTTCTAACTGAGCTCATCAGGTAGGGCCTTTCTTAACTCTTTGAATCACTGTAACTTCCCCGGCCTATTATTAGGCGGGAATAAACCTTTTTATTTGCTTTACCAACCACTGAATTGTTTCTGTAGTTAGCAAACGCCTTACGACTCCTTCCATCCGAGTTAGATTCTAAGCAGGTGACAAAGTTGGCCGACTGAGCTAGGCCCGGGCCCGCCCTCGTTGACTTCGGCGCACACCCACGCCGCCGGAGCTCGACGCTGTGGTTGACAATCGACGCCACCGTGTGGCTCGATAACGAACCTTGGGTGTGACAATTGGCTTTCCCAAGTGGGGCTCGATAGTACCACAGATACCCCAGTAAAACGCCCTAGAATCAATTCATGTCTCAGTGCCATTTTGATAATAGTCGCAGAACCTAATTTTCTATTACTGTTGTTTTTTTTAAATGGATGGAAGGACGCTGCTACGAAAAGAACAATTTGTGGTCTGGTAATGATATTATTTATTATTGTATTTTGTGTATAAGTGTTATTGTTTTGTGCTTTGTGTGTTGTGAATACCGTGTGCGCGTTTCACGCAAAACAGCCAAAATGCTGGACGAATCAGGCGTCGATGTGGCGGGAGAGAGCAGTTCGGGGGAACAGCCTGCGCCCGAGATCACCCTAAGTGAACTTATGCGAGTTCTCACGAAGCAAATCTCGGAGAGTAGCGAAAGACATGCGAGTCAGATTGCAGAAAGTAGTAAGAATTTAAAACTAGAATTGATGAACCAAATTTCAGAGAGTAGCGAAAGACATGCGAGTCAGATTGCAGAAAGTAGTAAGAATTTAAAACTAGAATTGATGAACCAAATCTCAGAAAGTAATAAAAGACATGAGGAAAGATTTGACCGGCTAGACAGTTGTTTGGTTGACCAGGCCGCGAAACTAGAAAATTTGGAGGCGAAATTGATCACAAAATAGGAACTTTGCAGAATCAGTTAGAGGGTAGATGTGGGAAAATTGAAACTAGCGTGGAGAACTTAGGCCAGGAGTTAGAAAGTTCTAGGGCCGAGGCAAGGGAAAATATTATCAAAATCGAATCAGAAATTAGTCAGAAACTTCAGGCATGTGACAGGAAAGTGGAAGCTTATTGCGAATCAATTACTGAGAATATTGCCGAGGTTAAAACAGAAATGAACGGCAAATTCACGAAAATTGAAACCAAACTCAGCACGGAAGTGAGTGAAATCCATGACAAATTCGAGAAATTAGGAGTTATTGAAGGGGAGAATATCAGGGACAGGGAAGAAAAGTTTAAAGAAAGAAATAGACAAGAACTTAATAAAATTAGTAAGGGAGGAAATCGAGAAAGAGAAAGAGAACGGTCCTATTGCGAATTCATCGGGAGGATCAGGGCTTAGATTCTCGTGGGCCCCTCCACAAAATTTATGTTTTTGGGGAAAAGCAGATGAAAATCCAAAGGTTTTTCTCGACCGTGCCGAGAATTACATGGATTTGACGAAGGCAGTACCGTCCAAATTAAAACCTAAATTCATGCAGGAACTTCTACGCGGAAATGCAGCCCACTGGCTCACTGCGCTTGCACCATTCCCACAAACGTACGAAGAGTTTCGTACCAAGTTCCTCGCGCGTTACTGGAACGAACAAACGCGTTACGAATTCGAGAGAAAGATTCTAGAGAACAGGTGGGACAAAAGACGCGACCAATCTTACCTTGACTACGCCATGGAGAAAATCTCCGCTATTAAATTGTGTGACCCATGATAGAGGATAAAAAGGTCATTTGGCTTTTGACCGCGCATTACCCTACCTATGTGCAAAATTTAATTAATAGTGTAGGATGTGAGGACCTCGATCGATTCCAGGAGCTGCTCGCTCAATTTGATAGGACTCGGGTAATTTCTTATGAGGATAATTGGGAGCGAAACCAAGGGAACGGCCAGAACCGACCGTCATGGCGTCGCGATGACCGGAATCGGGGGAACGCTGCAAATGAGCGACGCCCACCACCGGATTCTAATGAGAATCGAGGCGGGAACGCTGGGGACAGAAACGGTCAGCATGATTCCACTAGACAGAGCCCGTTAAATTAGAACCGTTCGAGCCAGTAAGGTACCGGGGTCCCGAACGAGTTGTGTCAGAGGTACCAATTTCCAAGGTAGTGTCAGTGAACTACGCATTTCATGACTTAAATGACGATGCGAATGAACATGTGAAGGAACTCGCACGGAAGTGCCCAGTAATCGAGTTTCTCACAGGAAATTTTAATGTACGCGCTCTAGTAGATACCGGCAGTGAGGTTAGCGCAATTTCAAAGAAATTTTACTCGCAACTAATAAGTGAACGCATTCCAGTGCCAACTTTGCCTACGGGTAAATGCTTCGTTGTAGGAATCGGGAAGAAGAAAAGTAAGCCGATTTTCATGCAGGCCTTAATCTCACTAAATTTTCGGGAAGTTTCATTCGACGTGCCATGTTTAGTCATAGAAGACTTGAATTATGATGTTATTCTAGGGGTAGATTTCTTGCGGGAAAATAACGGGATAGTGGATTTTTCCAGGAATATTGTGAGTTTCGGTGAGGGTAGGGAAATTGAGATACAAGATGACGAGGACAGACCGGACATTAGCATTTCATGTGGGTTTGGGGATTCGGGGGATGACGTGAGTGGAGTCATTAACAAGTGCTTGCTAGGAAATGATTCACTAAATGACCACGAGCGCCATCAGCTGCAGCAATTGCTCTGCAAATACGGCAACGTTTTCGATCGTCCCGTGCATCCAATAAAAGACTTTTGCTTTCGGATCCAGGTCACCGATGACTCACCCTTTAAAGTGAAAAATTACCCTATTCCGCAGTCCATTAGAGGGGAAGTCGATGAAACGATCAAAAACATGATTAGTGAAGGCATTATTGAGAGGTCAGTCACGGCCTACTTAAACCCGATTGTTGTTGTCAAGAAGACGGGAAAGTTAGAATTTGTTTAGATGCACGACGAATCAACGAAGTTACAGTCCCAGAAAACGAGGCACCTCAAAACATAGACGAAATTCTTTGGAAATTCAACAAAACTAAAAAATTTTCGGCCTTAGTTTTTTCGAGTTCTTATTGGCAGATTTCCATCCACCCCGACGATAGGAAGTTCACGGGATTCTTATACAACGGCTTAACCTACGTCTGGAAACGGATGCCTTTCGGCTTAAAGAACAGCGGCGCTGCGTTCATTCGTTGTCTGGATGAGAAGCTAGGCGACGACATCAAGCAATTTGTGACGCCTTACGTCGACGACATCGTAGTGTCTTCTCAAAATTTCCAGGAGCATTTAGATCATCTAGAGCAACTGCTTGATTGCCTGTCTAAAAATCACATGAAGTTAAATTTGAACAAGTCGCAGTTCTGCACTACAGAAATTTCATTTTTAGGCTATCTGGTAAACACCGACGGTGTACGAATCGATCCAGAGAAGGTTCAGGCGATCGACGAAATCTCGCGCCCACAAAATCCCAAACAATTAAAAGGTTTCTTGGGAATGTGCGTGTACCAATCAAGATTCATCCCGGGCTACGGAATCCTTACGGCCCCCTTAATCAATTTACTAAGAAAGGGAACGAAATGGCTTTGGACCGCTGAACATGAGGAGGCTTTCAATAAGATAAAAGCGGCTTTTCGCAATGCTATCATGGTAAACCATCCCCAGTTTTCTAAGCCTTTTTTCCTTCAGACCGACAGTTCAAACGTAGGAATAGGATGCGTGCTGTCGCAAACAGGTGATGATGAGTCAGAAACTAAAATTGTTGCCGTAGCTAGTCGTGTACTGAGGCCAAATGAATACCAGTTTTCAGTTACTGAGAAAGAAGCGCTTTCAATAATTTGGGCTCTCCAAAAAATGCTCGGGGTACTTAGCAGGGAGAAAATTCTACATTGTTACGGACCACAAGGCCCTCATCTTTTTAAAGCGCTGTCACTGCACGAATGCTCGATTATTGCGATGGGTTCTTTGGCTGCAGCAATTTGATTTTGAAATTCGCCATTGTTAAGGAATTATAACCCCATTGCTGATTTCTTAAGTCGACTGCCTTACTCCTCAAATCACAAAATTCGGAATGAGACTGTGTATTACATGAACGCCATTGAACTCAATGTCACTCCCATCCCTGAGATGCAGCCCAGGAATTTAGGAACGCTTCAGGAACAAGATGCCGTAATTGGCAAGGTCAAATTATTTTTACAAAGCTCTCTAGATCAGAATGACCCACTTTTTGAAAAATTTAGCCAAAATCCCGACTTGGTCAAAGTTTCAAACAACCTTGTAATGTTTAGAACTAAGGAGCAGCCAAGTGAATACCGGATTTGGATTCCCGCCGGTATTACTGACAAATTAATTATCCACCTGCATCAGAAGCACGGACATTTCGGAGGAAGCAAAACCTTAAAAGTCCTGCTCACTTTCGCATATTGGAAAGGCATGGCCAGGCAGACTAGGGCTACTGTTTCCAAGTGTATCACATGCCAAAAGACTAAATTCCCAAACCGGCATTATGACGGCCCGATGAGACATATTATTCCCTCGGCCCCAAATGAGCTTGCTTGTCTCGACTTGTATGGTCCGCTACCCACTGCAAGGTACGGGTACAAGCACATCTTGGTTGTAATCGATTCATTCTCAAAATTTACTCAACTTTATCCCATTACTCGGCCTACCGCACAAAATTGCCTGAAGCGGCTTATTCGCGAATTTTTTCAGACAGCAGGAACCTACAAAAAAGTTTTAAGTGACCACGCGTCTCAGTTTACCGGCACGCTGTGGAAACAAACACTAGAAAACGAAGGAGTGTCGGCCATTTTCTCATCAATCCGACATCCTCAGTCGAATCCGAGCGAGAGGGTTATGAAGGAGATCTCGCGCCTATTCCGCGCATACATCTCAAATAATCACAAAGAGTGGCCCTTGCTTCTAAAAAACATGAATGAATGGCTAAACATTATTGAACACGACTCCAAATTATGGGGTCGACAATCGGTCCCAAATTATGAAAACCGTTGCAGAATCATCTTGGAAAATCTAAACAAGAATGCCCGAAAAAGGGAAGTACTGGTAAAAAGGCCTTTTCAATTTAATGTAAGGGACAAGGTGTTAATTAGAACTCCACGAGTGAGTGACCAGCCTGCGGGCCTATTTCATAAATTCTTTCCTTTATTCAGCGGGCCCATTTATCGTCGAAGCCATTCCACATCCGAACGTATGCCTCCTGCGGGACGAAAACGGCCTTCCAGCCGGAAAAATCAATTTTTTCAACCTCCGTCCGTTTAAAGAGTAGAAGTCACTGACAACCTCTGCACACGATTCGGAGTACCTTGGGCTCGCGGTACAGTTCATGTTCTTCTTTGTTAAATTTTGTAGGGTTAATTAGAATTAAGATCTAGTAGTAGTTGCAATTTTCTTAGTTACTGTAGAATGATTTAATGTTAGGCATCGCCATGTTATTTTTTTGAAATTTCATCACGACGAGAAAAAAAAATTCTCATTTCCAAATCTCAATTTTTCAAAGCCCCAATTTTTTTTCTCTATTCGGAGGGGAGGGCCAATGTAGCGGTACGCTATTTTTAATATTTTTTAAATTTCACAAATAACTGTCGATGTGAGGCGTCCACCTCCCGCCGCCGCCAGCCGGGTCGGCGCGCCCCCTCCGCTAATGAAAGGGATGACAGCACGCGCCCCTCTAAAGTTTATGGCCATCGTCCGCGAGTCGACCCTCATCCTGTCACGCACCCGGGCGCCGAAGAAGAGATTAGAGACGTGTGCTGATCCCGCCGTTCCGGGTATCATGCGCACTAAGTACCCAGGCCGTCCTTCGCAGCTTTCTCCAGGGGTCCCAACGGACATTCCGCGTACCCTTTACTGACCTACTTCCGAAGTCAGACGGAGAGCGTTTTCCAGACAGAGATAGGGCTACGGAAAATTTCTAGAATCACCGGACCTGATTGGCCGAGGACAAAATTACGGCGTAGTAGCACTTAGCCAATCAGGGGCAAAATTCCGTGGGGTGGGAGCGATTTTGGGGCACTTTTGAATTTTCGGGGTGGCGGAACGAGGAGACCTCCACGCTAGCGGCGTAGGGGAGAATATCACTTCTTCTTGTTCGATTGAGCTGGGGGGGGGGGCGAGCGCCGCGGAGTGAGTAACAGCTCCGGCGCCGCGTTCGAACACTACGTGTACTCGACTTGTCTTGGGTGGCAAGCGCCGCGGAGTAAGCGATAGCTCCGGCGCCGCGTTCGAGGGAGAATTATTATTTTGGGACTTAGTTCGTGGACTCTGAGCTCTGCCGTGGGCAGTGACCGGTGACTAGTTTTCTCCGAGATTCGTGATCGTGAAAACTCCAGAGAACTTTCCGTAAGAACTGCTGATTTGTGTGAACGGAATTCGCGATCATTCACGATCCGGGCCAGCTGACCGTCGCCGCCGCCGCCGTCACCGCCGCAGCCGCTGTCGCCGCCGCCGCTCCTTTGGTAGCTATTGTGGAAGGACGTTTCTCGGCCTGGCAGGGCCATCTCAGCCGCCGACCCAGACGGAGAGAAGCCGACGCTGCCGCCGCCGCCGCCGAGGGCCGCCTACACGCCGCCCCATTCAGGCATAAACTTCGGTCAACGACCGCCAAAGAACTATTGTGCATTGCTGTGCCGCGCTTAGGCACTTGTTTCCTCATTATTGTCAGCCAGAAGGCGAATGGCCTAGAGTTTGTTGGGGCCTGTAAAGGAATTTGATTGTAATCCTCGTTCTTTACTTTTTTTTTAGATTTAAGTTTTATCTCATTTTTCTTTCGTTTCTAACTGAGCTCATCAGGTAGGGCCTTTCTTAACTCTTTGAATCACTGTAACTTCCCCGGCCTATTATTAGGCGGGAATAAACCTTTTTATTTGCTTTACCAACCACTGAATTGTTTCTGTAGTTAGCAAAACGCCTTACGACTCCTTCCATCCGAGTTAGATTCTAAGCAGGTGACAAAGTTGGCCGACTGAGCTAGGCCCGGGCCGCCCTCGTTGACTTCGGCGCACACCCACGCCGCCGGAGCTCGACGCTGTGGTTGACAATCGACGCCACCGTGTGGCTCGATAACGAACCTTGGGTGTGACAATATGTCGATTCTTTGGAACGGAATCGGAAGGGGGTCACACCACAGAATGGAAGCGCCGACACACTGATGGTATGACGGTCATTTCCGTTGTAGCAGGTGGGGATATGCGCTAAATTTATTTAAAAGGGGCGCCAAGCGCACGCCCACTTACCTGCGATTTTGCTGCCGGCGTTGAGCGTCTCAGGGGTGAGTGCCCTGGGTCGAAGGATTGCAATGGTTTCTTTGTTTCAACATAATAAACACTTTACTCAGAATTTTGTCTTTTTCACCCGTCCAAAATGGCGGGGACACATTTATTATAAAAACTGTTCTTGCTAACACGGAATTGCTGTCTTTTGGCTATCAAATAAGTGATGATGATGATGACTTACAAGTTGATGATGGCGTAATGGCTACGTCACCGCGACGGGATTGCTCACCGATCGATGGATTGATGCGGCAGGACCCACAGGAGCGCCGCTGGAGCGTTGGAACGCCGGCCTCACAATTGTCCCTCGGGATGAAGGCGCCAGCGCTCGGGATGTCAGCGGTGAATGTCAGCGCAGCAATTACGTAGCGCTGGCGCGCGTCTCAGGCCGTCACACGACACCTGGACCGCGTATGACGTTGGAAGCCAAAATCTGGCTGTTTGGAATAAATTCCGCGGTTGGACGAATTCCGGGCAGGTCTCGTGGTGGGTCGGCTCAATGTTTGCCTCTCACCAACCGCTATTGTCGTCTTTTACCGTTGCTCTCACTAATGATTTCTCTAAAAGCCGATATTCGGCCGCTCTATAACTGAAACTTTAAGTTGTTAAAAATTTCGACTGTCCTATGCTATCTCGGCTCGACCACTCTCTCTCGTGTTTTCGCCCGTCTGAAATTTGAGCCTCTCGCTGTGTTTCTCCCCCCTTTCTTTCTTTCGCACCATGCAAGGGTTATCACGTGCTTCCTGCCCAGCGTTTTCATAGGTCGGTTTGTTGAGTTCTAGAATTTTCTATGTCATTTAACCTGGTTGGCTAAGATGATCGCTTCCTTTCGCGGCCATTGGATGTCTTTGTTTAGCACAGAGAAGTGCGCACGTGGTTCTTCTGCTGACATGTGATGAGTTTATTTGACTTAGAGGGATTATCTTGCTGCGTGCTAGCGTCAAGACCCTAACGTAGTTGTTCCAGAAGTCAATCATTCTGTAGTATGGACAAAGGGGGTTGAATTTATGGTGGAGGGTTTCGAGAGGCCTACGCAGCTGTGGCGGAACTGATTCAAGCGGCGCGAGGGACGCGTTGTCCTTGCGAGCTTCTTGTTAATGTGGCGTGACACTGGGGTGGCGAGTGCGATGGTCAAACGGCACATCGCATTATATATATATATTGAAACGAATTGTTATCACTAATAAGATAAGAATGCGTTCCGATGCATATCGAATGTTTGAACTGCGCGGCAGCGGCCGGCACACCGAAGGAGTCGGGTGCCGGAGTCGGTTCGGTGCGAGGAGCTGGAGGCCATGAGTCACGGGCCGAACGAGTAGTAGAGCAATGGCGGAAGTAGGAGACGGACGTTTGCGTAGCGTGTAGAAGGAAGAGGGTGAACAGTGGCGGAGAGAGATTCATGGAGTGCAGACGTGCGGGGTAGTACGGACTATCTACCGAGAAAACAATGAAAGTGACCGTTATGCAATAGAACTGGAAAGGCGTTGTGACAGAGAAAGTGTGGTGACGAGAAGTGGAAGCGTTAGATGAGAATGAGACGAGACAAAACGTGTACAAGAGAGTGGTGAAGTATCACAAGCGGTGAATGGTCAACACGTGGAGTGGGCAGAACAGTGTAGAGGAATGGACAATGTATACAAGCATTCGACATCTTAGTGCAATTAAGGTGAACAGTCGATGACAATTACAATAAAAGCTAGAACTGTGATGTAAGAAAACGAGAAAACAGTAGTTGGGAGGACGACGACCAATGCAGTCGAAACGTTTTCTGGTAACGTTTCGAAGTAGATCACGACCCACGAGTGGGGTGGAAGCGACCGACGGCGGCGAAGCGTCCCCCGCCCTTCCGAGCACAGCCGAAGGAAGCGGACATACCCGAAGGGCGAGGTGGCGCGACAAGACACGTAAGAAAGCAACGCATAGAACAAGTGCGGAGCGGCACCGCGGGACTCCCCTCTCCGCGCTGGCTTCCTGCGGCACGAAGAGGCCCGAACGCGGACGTGCGGCGCGAGGCGTCGGCCCGACGGCGGATGGGCGAACATTGAAACGGCGTGATTCAGACTGGAGTATCGTCAGTAGAAGCGGCCGGATGATTGGGAGGGAAGTAATTAGCTAGTAGGTAACAGTGATCTTGAGTTGAGGCTCCCCAAATGTTGAAATCATAATAAAGGAGTGAAGCCCCCAGGATAACGGAGAAATTGTAAATGAGATGTAATTAAACAAGGAAAAGAACAAGAGTAAATGCTCCTGTGAGCACCAAGGGCAACCGATTTTGTATGGCGATTATTTATGTAAATAAAAAGTTCTTGTTACCCACAAGTTTCCATTGTGCATGTGATTGGATCCGGAGCCCATTCCCGGGTAAGAACCCTTGTCCCCTTATATA
>JAHLJT010009419.1:88426482-88445408 GCA_031308135.1 Acheta domesticus | reverse complement strand
TGTTACGTCCCAATTTAAACTATTTATTGAATTTTTATTTCCTTGCACCCAGGGGACTCTTGCAGCACAATTCTTTATACTCAATTATTTGAACAACCAGTGTAAGTGTGTTGAAAAATATGTGAGTTGAAATCGGTCGGAGTGGCGTCGTTCGGAGGAATGCAGTCCTTGCCTCGCCCAGCTGGACCCCTACACCCCTGCTGGACCACCCTCCGCGCGTCCCGCCCCCATTGGGGTGGCGACTGCGAACGTGCCGGAGGCTGTTATTCCAGGCGCATTTTTTTGGCAACTTCCTGTCCGAGCCCCTCCGCTCCAAGGGCATGCGTGCGCGCTGAGTGCGTGCACAAGCTTTCGCCATCTCCCCAACAGCGCTAGCCCTCAGACACACACGCAAATGACACTAGCGCCCCTGTGTGTCACGAAAGGACAACATTCGACCGACCAGTCTTCAAAAACTTTTCATCCGACGAGATCAAGGTCTCTTGTGGCAACCTCCGCAGAGGTCAGACGTACTTTCGTATGCGGTGCAAAATCTATTTTGCCTACCGCAATCTGTTGGCAAGAAGCGGCTCTCTAGCATTTACTTACAATATGGCGGTGCAACGCCTAGTTGCCTACTGCAATCTGCTAGAAGACGCTGCTCTGCACAACATTTTAATTTGGGGTCGCAACTCTGCGCCATCCCCGTCAACAATCTCCTGCCTGCTGCAACATCTCTCGACCGAACATCTGCTGCAAGAAACATCCATCAGAGCTCCAACGGATAAGTGACTACTTATTTCAAACTTCTTTCTGATGCATCAGAAATCTACTTGAGTGCACTCTTTTAATCTATTTTAAATTTAACGCAAGAAAGGACTTTAATTTTTTGGCAACTTCTGATTTCAAGATTACTGTTTTTCAATTACTTTTGTTCTTTTTTTTCATTACTTTTTTCACATTAATTTTTTATCTTACTGTTTTTTAATATTTTTTTGTTTGTTACTAACCTTTTAACTCAAATTTTTTAGTAATTAAATATTTGTTATTTTTTATTACAGCTAATGTTGTTCTTTTTTGCCCTATCATATTCCATCCATCTATGCAATACCATACAGCTCAATTAATTTTATGTGTTATGTGTATCATTTAATTTACAGTCTGCTGGTACCTCCAAATATATAAATATAAAGCTATCAGAGGATTCCTCCATATTCTACTTTTCTTTTTTATACTGCCAAATCACATTTTGCAGACGATACACGTAACATATTTGGTCCTCCGTTCGCGGATGTTTATTTCCAGTTATTAGACAATACGTTGTATTGTATGGCATTTGGATGTGTTTGTAGGGCAAACAAAATTGTGTCGTGTGTAGTGATAAGTGTTCATTTTCACATAATTGTTATTACGCATCGTAACAGTGAATTGTGTCCGCAAGTCCCCCCTTGACGTGCAGGGCTATCGTGGCAAAGACATTATTTTTGTTTTGGGTGATAGAAGGTTTTATTTTAACCTCTTAATTTTTTTTTTTGTCAATTTAATAAATCAAAATGGGTCCAAAGAAAAATAGGCAGTTAGACCCCCACGCAGGCTATAAAACCACTCAACAAGAGCATCAAAGAAACAATTTCAAAAAATTATTAATTTCCTCAATGAACGCATTGCGTAGTTATGAAATTAAAGATAGGCTATCCTATAAACGTGTTAATAGAAAACAGGCACGTCTCCACTAATCTTTATGAACAATTTGCTCAAGTATCAATGCAATCTGAATTTTCTGATTCTGACTTTAGGGAATACGAAAATATTGAGGACGAGTACGTCCACTCTCTTAGCTCAGATTTAAGATTATTCTCAGTGAGAACAATCACCACTCCGATCAAATTTCGGAGAATTCCGTTAACCATGAACATTATGTGTGCTCATCTTCGGCAAATTCTCGAACACAGCAATCAGGTCAGGTTACCGGAAATCTCTATTCCTAAATTCAATGGAGATTTGCGAATTGGACGAATTTCAAGGAAATCTTTACGGCCCTGATTATAAAAAATTCCACTATAGAAGATGTGGCAAGGTTTCATCACCTAAATACTGCTCTTGAAGGGGAAACCTCTCTCATTGCTTCGTAGTCTACCAGCATCAGCCCTCAATTTTCAGGTAGCATGGAATCTGCTTTGTAACTAGATATGATAACATTCGTTTGATAATATCTAGCTACCTGAAAAAGCTTCTAAAACCGCCCGAATTACAAGCAGGGTCGCCTCAGTCCTTGAGAGCTTTATTAGATCATTTTGTAACTAATTACAATGCGCTGAAGGTAATTCAAAATGAACTACCTCTTGATGAATTGCTCATTTCTCAGTTGTTGTTAGAGTCTCTAGACCTGGAAACTTTGCGTGAATGGGAAAGTTCATCTAACACAGATAAAATGCCCTCCCCTTAACGATCTGACCACATTTCTTGAAAAAAAGATGTAAAATCTTAGATCTAGTTAATATTAATAAGTAATGTCGAAGTACAATCTAAAGCAAGGGTCATCGTCATCACGCCCCACTTCAAAACAGGGTACCAGTAATTGCGCTTGCTGTTCCGGCCCACATCCAATTTATTTATGTGCTGATTTCAACAAAATGAGCCCGCAGAAAAGGATAGCAGTAGTAACTGACAAGAAAGTTATGGTCGAAATTGTTTAAAACGCTATAGTCCTGGGCATACTTGTTCAAAGGGAACGTGTCGTCAGTGCGACAAACGTCATCATACGTTACTACATTTAGGTGATAAAATTTCCAGTAAGCCTCAAAACGCAATCAAACGTGATGTCAGCTAATGCTAACGCGTGTTCAGACATGAACACCACGAGTTCCGCGCCCTCAGCTGGAATCTCGGAACACATTGAAGCTCAGGTAAAGTCGCAGGATTCGTCTAAGATATCGTTTTGCACTTTGCCTGCAGTTCATACGTCACGATGCCTTCTCGCCACCGCGGCAGTGCAGATAAGGAAAAGGGACGGATCTTACGTGCAGTGCACGGCAATTATGGACTCCGGATCCAATTGTAATTTAATTACTGAATCTTTAGTTGAACGACTTCAACTCAATACTTTTGATGCCTCTATAAATATCTGCGGCATAGCAGCTTCTCAGACACGAGCTACTCGCGGGGTATCACTTGAAAGTTGGCGCCAGCGCCACGAATTGGCGCACTAACTTAGGTGCTTACGTTATACCACAGATTAGTTCTCAACTACCAACGGTAGATTTAGATCCAACTTCTTGGAATATTCCAAGCAACATGACTCTGGCGGACCCGCATTTCGCTAATGCTAAGTCCATCGACTTATTATTAGGTTCGGAAATATTTTACTCAATACTGGCTACGGGAAATGTTTCATTAGGACCTGACAAACCCCGTCATGCAGAACACCTTATTAGCTGGTTAGTAGCTGGCCGTCTACCGTGTTTGCAGGAGTCAAAGAATCTACGAGTCATTACTCGGCATTTATATCTTCTAATCACGACAATTTAGAGGAAACACAGTTGGAATTAAACAAGTTTTGGCAATTAGAGGAACTGCCTGCGGCTAAACATTCCTCTCCAAGAAATGAACTTTGCGAAGATTTCTTTCGCGAATCTACCACTCGCGATCCCGACGGTAGATATATCATAAAACTCCCTCGCAAATTAAATGCACCGAATTTAGGCACAAATCAATCACAGGCAAAACGGCGTTTCTTGTCATTGGAAACCAGGCTTCAGAAAGATCCGGAACTCAAACACAACTATGTTGAGTTCATGAAAGAGTATGAAAACTTGGGTCATATGGTTGAAGTGACCTCCAACTCCATGGATAATTTTGGCTATTACATCCCTCACCATCCAATTCTGAAACCATCTAGTTCAAACAGGAAATTACGCGTAGTATATGACGCTTCAGCGAAATATAGGCACAGGTGTATCGCTAAATGATACTCTTGCATCAGGGCGTGATAATAGAGCTCGTGTTGTTCGCGTTCGAACTGCGATTGGAACATTTTTACGTACAATTCATAAGTTAGCTCCCTTACCTATTTCATAAGATAGAATAGTTTTCTTTATCATTGGGACTTCACATTGTTCTTATTAAAATTCTCTATTTTATTTCTTTTTTACAAATGACACTCCTGTGTCGTGCATTTGGGCGGGCAGTATGTTACGTCCCAATTTAAAACTATTTATTGAATTTTTTATTTCCTTGCACCCAGGGGACTCTTGCAGCACAATTCTTTATACTCAATTATTTGAACAACCAGTGTAGTGTGTTGAAAAATATGTGAGTTGAAATCGGTCGGAGTGGCGTCGTTCGGAGGAATGCAGTCCTTGCCTCGCCCAGCTGGACCCCTACACCCCTGCTGGACCACCCTCCGCGCGTCCCGCCCCCATTGGGGTGGCGACTGCGAACGTGCCGGAGGCTGTTATTCCAGGCGCATTTTTTGGCAACTTCCTGTCCGAGCCCCTCCGGCTCCAAGGGCATGCGTGCGCGCTGAGTGCGTGCACAAGCTTCGCCATCTCCCCAACAGCGCTAGCCCTCAGACACACACGCAAATTGACACTAGCGCCCCTGTGTGTCACGAAAGGACAACATTTCGACCGACCAGTCTTCAAAAACTTTTCATCCGACGAGATCAAGGTCTCTTGTGGCAACCTCCGCAGAGGTCAGACGTACTTTCGTATGCGGTGCAAAATCTATTTTGCCTACCGCAATCTGTTGCAAGAAGCGGCTCTCTAGCATTTACTTACAATATGCGGTGCAACGCCTAGTTGCCTACTGCAATCTGCTAGAAGACGCTGCTCTGCACAACATTTTAATTTGGGGTCGCAACTCTGCGCCATCCCCGTCAACAATCTCCTGCTGCTGCAACATCTCTCGACCGACATCTGCTGCAAGAAAACATCCATCAGAGCTCCAACGGATAAGTGACTACTTATTTCAAACTTCTTTCTGATGCATCAGAAATCTACTTGAGTGCACTCTTTTAATCTATTTAAATTTAACGCAAGAAAGGACTTTAATTTTTTGGCAACTTCTGATTTCAAGATTACTGTTTTTCAATTACTTTTGTTCTTTTTTTTCATTACTTTTTTCACATTAATTTTTTATCTTACTGTTTTTTAATATTTTTTGTTTGTTTACTAACCTTTTAACTCAAATTTTTTAGTAATTAAATATTTGTTATTTTTTATTACAGCTAATGTTGTTCTTTTTTGCCCTATCATATTCCATCCATCTATGCAATACCATACAGCTCAATTAATTTTATGTGTTATGTGTATCATTTAATTTACAGTCTGCTGGTCCTCCAAATATATAAATATAAAGCTATCAGAGATTCCTCCATATTCTACTTTTCTTTTTTATACTGCCAAATCACATTTTGCAGACGATACACGTAACATTATTTTTTTCTTACTTCACACTTCATCCAGATTATTAATGGTAAATCCAAATTCATCTATCAAATGTAAGTATTGACAGTCTTGTATGATTAATCACTAAACGCTCATATTATTGTAATGTGTTGTAATTATTAATGTAATTATTGACATTAATGCAAGTATTGACAGTCTGGTATGGTTAATCACTAAAGGCTCATGTTATTCTTATTCAAAATCTTTTTTTCCATTTTTATCACTCACTCCTTAAATTTCAAACTGTTAATTTAAGTCAATATACAGTCATGAACAGGGATATTCAAAAGGATTTTTTTTAAATCATGAATTAAAAATGAAATTTGATGAAAGCATAGGCCTATATTTCTTTCACAATGTTGTTTATTTTTTTCTGGTGTTGTTGATTTCAAAGACCTAACATAAGTCTGTTTTACCTTGTTTATTCAAACTCATTTATTTGAAGGTGGGTGCAATTCACTTTGAAAAAGGGAAATTCGCTGCAAGTCCTTATGCTATGATGAAAAGTCACGAAAGGAGATACAGTGTACTATGAGACAACCGAGACTCAAGGAAGAAATCATCTACACGGCATTGTCAGGGTGTTCTGGACGTGAATCCAAAAGATAAGGCAGAAGGCATAAGAAAATTTGAGAAGGGCATTATCAGAGCTTAGAAAGTAAACTATGATGAAAAAAGAGCTCTTACACCTTTTGATGTTCTTCGTCATAAAAGAAATAATATTGGCAAAGAACGCACGATTGTGTACAGTGAAGAGTGAAGACAGTCTTGTTAGGATTAGATTCCGTTTTACCTGTGTCAGTATTTTCTTTAACAGCAGTGATTCTGTGGAATTTTCAAGTCAGCGTGTTCAGTCGTGATATTGCATTGAAAAAGCTGGGAAATAATACTTTCCCTAGAGTAATTAGTAATTTCAACAAATTAATTTACATCTTGGACAATTTGAAGCATTTGCAAAAACTCTAAGAGGACTATTCTCGTAGTACATTTAGTAGTGTAAATGCTCTTTTGAGCAGGTTAATAAAATACCTAGATGTTACATGCAGGCAAGTTAAATTTATTATTAAGAAAATCAATTGATTAATCATTAAAAATAGGTGAAAATATAGTTGGTACAGCACATGATAGTCCAGATGCTGCTACTTCATATCATTTTTTATTATTCATATTATAGAAAATCCTCTCTAATATTATTTCTGTAGTATAGATGAGTTTTGCGGGCATGCAACCGATCTTCATAAATGAGGTATCTTAATGAAAGAGAACTTCACGGAGACGTGACGATTTGCACTTTGACAAACATGAAGGATTTGTTGAAAAAATGAATTTAAATATTAATGCCAAATGCATAACGCAAAACTGAGGCAGCATTATTAAAATCTATCTAATTAGACGAAGCGTTCTAGGGCCTTAAAATTTGGAAATTTGACGCCGAAGACCACAAAGAAACGTTCGCCACATAATCTATACGACGAGATCTTCTTCAACTTTCTATCACATTTTGCTGATCCGGCTCTTCTCCATACTACCCCAACCTGTTCAGAGACGTGCAGAATATGCAACTATGTGAAATGAAATTAATTACTTGGGGCGATTAAATTGCGCGGGTGTACCTCTCAGTTCTGTAATAAAGGTAAACGGTAATGCAAAAAGTAGGGTTATGCTTTCCCGATCCTATATTTTCGCATGGACGACTTTAAGAACCTTTCTGGTGTAAAAAGCTTTTGTAATATTTGTGACTATCAAGGAAAGCTAAATGCTGTCAAGGAAGATGGTATAATTATGTACTTCAAATGTTTTGTGAATGGTTACAAGAACATGCCTATAATACTGTGCAAGGATTTATTCAAAATTTGATTCAAACGTCAATTTCATTATTCTTTGTTATTTTAAACTTGATAAGTACATTGGAAGTTCCCGTTTTACATTTTTAAACAAATAAGCGTTTCGTTAGCTACTTCCTCTCTTAATATGGAAAAGAAAAGATAGGAAAGAGGGTAAAATTTAACATGTGAGAGTTCTTGCACGGGTACGCTAGCATTTATTTGTTCGTCTAAATATAATAAGCATGGTGTCTGCATTGCGGGATATTGGGGGTGTAAAGGAGTTATACCAGCATAGAAATGAGGTTGGTGGGTCAACTCGATAGAGGTTTTAAGAAAAGTTGGAAATGAAGGCAATTTTGATTTCTTAAAACATTAATATTAATTTATTGTTACTTTTGGGGCACATTCAGTTTTCATAGTCTTCCCGCTCCTACCTGCATGTCAGTGAAATAAGTATGATTTCCTTTGCTGTGATTAAGCGGGATATTTTAGCTTATGAAAAAGCTTAGTTATTCCACTGGTTTGAGTGTAGTGTAGTGAAGTTTACTGTTAAGAAATCAGGGTCTTGATTTAAGGTTAACTTGCACATAAGAGACTTCTGTTTGACAAATCTAATCCATCTAATTTTTAGCTAGTTACAGACAATTCTGTCTATTTTCTTCCTTATTGTTACAGGCTTTTGAAGGTCTTAACACCTAAACCATTAAGATTAATTTCTGTAAATAAACGTGCGATATTACATTTCTGTTGCTCCTAATACCAAATCTCGATCTAGCTATCACTGCAGACGCTATAAATATTTCGAAAATCACCCATCACGAGATTTGTAGAAAATATTACATAGACGTGTGTGACAAACGACATAGTGTATAACAAGAAATTACGTAGTATATAACGAAATAATTCAGACTTATAATGAATTCGTAGACATATTAACAATTTCATTTAATTAAGATTTATTCAGTTTTGTAGGGTGGTGACTAGAAGTTATTTAACTTTACAAATTTAGCTTCTCATTTCCAAAGAAAGTTCAATACCATAATGTGAACAAGAGTTCAATGCAACAGTTTTCAATACAATAGTTTCAAGTTACGTAATGAGGTTAATGTTTTCACAAAATTTGTTAGTTCAATTTTTAAAAAAATGGTTTTTGGATGGGATGTTTATTTGATTTTGATGGGAATGGGAACATCGTGCTATCGTAGAGAGGAATACGGCATTTGCTCCAAATTATCAAGGAAATAATTTACAAATTGTTTCAGACCATTTTTTCCTTCCATCAGAAATCTTTACACAAAAATTGTAAACCTTCAAACTTTACACTTTTTTACAATCCTATTATTACACAATACACATTTTCATATTGATAGTTCACAAAATTCAAGAAGAAACACTTAAATTTATTCACTCAAATTTATAGAAATCGTAAATTGGTACACCAAGTGCATAAAAGTATTTAAGTGTAGTTGCAAATTTGTTAATGCTTGAACTTTGCAATCACAAACTAAGACAATTATATTATTTAAAATGTAAAACTAAATTGATTTACTCAAAATTTTTTTAGAATAAATCCAATTAGTTAAGCATCTCGAAGTATGCAACGTACAGTTGCCGACACATAAAATGGGTAACGGCCAAATTCAGAAGTCCCAGTCTTTCCGCGCATTCTGGCACACTGTACGGACGATAATGCCATCTGGTTCTTTCATAGTTAACTATTACAAAAGAACATTCTGAACCAACTGCCAACGACTAAGAAGCTGATAGGCTAGATTTTCCGCAATCATGATCTCTAGTTTGAACGTTCTCTATGATACGCGTGTTTATCCGAATGATTGAGAGTACTGGCGTAGAAGGCACAGGGGGCGGGGATAGTGTCCATCGCGTCGTGATGCAAGCCATTCGATTGTCTACAAGAAATATATCAATAAAGATAATATACCTTACGACATAAAAAGTTCAGCACATGCAATAGAATTGGTGGATTGAAAAGGAAATTTGGAAATTTTTAGTTCTGATTTACTTGCAAAAAAATCAGTTGAATCAAATAATGCTAGCATCGTACCCACTCTTGCGGGTTCAAACCCAATCGAAGCCGTAGATTTTAAAAAATCCTTCGTACGCTTTCCTTCGGAGGGGAAGTATAGCCGGCTGTCCCATGTTAGTAGATTTACTGCATGTGAAATATCCTCAAGCCTAAATGAAGCCTCTGAGCTAAATTCAAATCATCTGTTTCGTCGCCCGAGATAATACCTTCTTTCTCCGCTAGATGGCGAAAGGAGCGTAGCGACATTTGCGTGGTCAGACGGAAGAGCGGGCCTGATAGCCCGAATCTCGCCACGTAAAATAAGGAATTAACTAACTTAACAAGAGAAATGCCTGGAATTCTTTCTTGTTGACTAGCTTTTTGGTGAGAGTGACGGGTTTCTTGGTGACGGACGTTTTGCTGTCAATTGGTTTTTCGGTATCTAGGACCGACAAAACAGATTCTGGATACACCACGTGTTAGAGGGTTTTTTTTATTAATTTAGCAACGATTTTTCCATATTTTCGTTAAAGGGCACGACAATGGACTTTTTCTGGCGACAATCAGCCATTTTACGTGCAGCATTGCATAACTTTCTCTATACTACGTATATTACTTCGTATATACGTAAGTAAAAGGTAAAAAAGTGTATATTAATGCTAGTATCGTTTCTATCACAACACTCATTCCCAAAAAAACATTCCTAAAATGACAAATGACCGTTGATCAAATTATGGGATGCGTTGAATACAAGTGATATTAATCCAGTTTTTAGTGAAATCCATTCAAGAATTGTATAAAAATTCATTTTCGAAAATAAAAATTGGAAAATTTTTATCAACTGGTTTTGTAGCGAATAAAGGATTACGTCAAGGATGTTGCGTATCACCTACGTTATTTAAAATTATATTGAAAACTGTTTAAAAATTTGGAAGAAAAAATGTAATAAAATGGGTTTACCTATAAATGAATGCACAATTTATACGCTACAATTTGCGGATGATCAACTGATAATAGCACAGGATTTGGATGATGCAGAATTTATGACTAGAAAATTAATTCAAGAATATGACAAGTGGGGTCTGAAAGTGAATATGGAGGAAAACTAAATTATGGTAATTGGAGACAATGGGACAGATTTGGTTTTAGAAGAAGACATGGGGAAAATTACACACACAAAGGAATATAAGTACTTGGGAATTAAAATTACAAATGATGGAAAACAGTTTACAGAAATTCGGTCAAAATAAATTCAGGAAAAAGAACGATTTCAATTTTTAAATAGTATTTTATGGGATAAAAGTATCAAAAAAAGAGACGAACTTAAAATATTTAAAACGATAATTAGAAGTATCTTGACTTATGGTTCAGAAGTTTGGACTTTAAATTCACAGTTAAAACAAAGATATTGGCAACTGAAATGATTATTGGAGACGATCTTCAAGAATTTCAAGAAGGACAAAATTCGAAATGAAATTATTAGGAAAAATATGAATATATCACATTCGATCATAGAATAATATAAATAAAAACGGCTACCTGGTTCGGACACATAAAAAGAATGGAAGAATGGAGATTACCCAAATTAGTGTTTTATTGGGAACCAAGTGGAAAAGGAAACGTGGAAGACCACCTGTATCATGGAAACAAGAAATTGTAATGTATTGAAAGAAAAAGGTATAAAACGAAGATGAAAGCTACAATAGAGAACAATGGAAGAAATATTAAGTAAATTATTAAAATTTGTATTATTAATTATATCATTATTGTTGTTAATATGGAAATGTTAATTGTGTAATTATTAGGAAACCGGAAAAAATGTAAAACATTTCAAAACCCGGAAATATATATATATATATATATATATATATATATATATATATTATATATATATATTATAAAATGACAACTGCTGTTTTGTAAGAAAATTATTGAGAGATCATTTGATTAAACTGAAGTATTGTGCGTTCAAGGAAATGCTGTGTAAAGTTAACAATAATGAAAATAAAAATAATAACTCCACCTAGGGAGTACCCGACCTTGTAGTTGGTGATGGAGCTTGAGTTCCCCCATGATCCTGAGGGCTTTGTCGGCAGTAGCCTCGCTACTGGTAGGGACTTCCATGCTGAATAGGTTAAAAGTGAGGGGTCAGATGAAGTAGTCCAGAGGAGAGTGGGAGGTAAGTAGAGAGGGACGGGCCATGAACCTTTAGACGTTCTGGTATCGGCCCATGGAGAGTACAAGAGAGAAACTGGGTTGGCGCACCAGGCCACTGATTACAGTCGAGGCCCGAACCTTGAATTAGCCAGAGAAGGAGGCTGCCTTCAGCAGTCAGTGCACATTTCGTAGGGTTTAGAAATGCCGACCGTCGATCGGAGGGATTCTTGCTGGGCCCTAATGGGGAATGTGCCGGGGTTCCTGAGGGTCTCAGTAACAGATGACAGGGATGTAACCCGTGGGTTAAGTATGGTCTGTGAACTCGAACTTCGTCCTGCGAATCTTCACTTAAAACCAATTAACAAAATGGATAATACAAGAAATTTAATCAATCTTAACGTGCCTTATTCTACAATGTCCTATACCTACTCAAAAACCGAGCCAATGTCACCTTGTCGACTATCTATCCAAGTCCCAGGGACCCAGAGTCGGTAGTAGCTCAAAGCCATCGCCGGAGGTGGACACGGGATGAATTAAAGGAGGCGATGAGGTGCTTTTAGTATGAAAAAGCGAAAAATAGGGGCTCAGAAATAGAACTTTTTAAGATATGGCAGAGAGCGGAACCAAGATATGAGACCTATCCTAGATTCAAAGAAGCTTGCCAGTCAAAGACGTACATACTCAGTAGAGAAACGTTCACAGCAGAACAATTTGCAGACTTTCAGAGAAACGAGAAGAGAACTATCCACATGACTAATATTTAGAACCATCCAATATCCCTGAAAACGATGGATCTCGTGATGATGATCTCTTCCAAGTGAAACATCCGTCAGTTGTGAACCTCATCTGGCTATGAATCACACGATTGCGATCAGAACATGATGCGGAACCTCCTCCGACGCGAGATAGAACGAATTCGTCTACTTTCATTCAAATTTCGTTGACCTTTGAGGAGAACTTACAAAAATGCTAAAGATAAGAGAGTGATAGAGACAGCGAATTCTGTCTTAAGTGAGGTTGTCCAGATCCAACGAAGAGATCTAGATAATACTGAAATCAATCACATCGTGTATGCAACTGGATCTCTGGTGTCTCAGATAATTTTGAGGCCAGCCAAGAACACGACGGCCGGCAGCCAAACCGAGTAAACAGCGTGAAAAAAGTATGAAACGGATAACTGTCACACGGCGTGAAATATCACTCCTTAGCCGAAGTATCCTCTAAATCGATTCACTCCTCTAAAGTTCAACAAAAATTCTCCATGTAAGCAAAATACCAAATTGGAAATGACACAAGACGGCTAATGGTAGCAGAGAATGTAAAAGAGAAAATTCAAGCATTGGCTCAACGAATTAGAAGTTACAAACGTAGAATAGATTTCCGTGTGCAGAACCGGTTGTTTGAAACAGACACGATGAGATTCTATCGCAATCTACTCGAAAACAGAATGGCAATGCTGTCACTCCTTCTAAAGATGACGTCGAAACATATTGTGCTGGAATCTGGGAAGCAGATCCCACAACAAAGAAGCATCTTGGATCTAATCTAAAGATGATGCTATCGATAGACTCGTGGGAAACAGTGGAACATGTTCATGAATGCACAGAGGAGGACCTCTTACAAACAATTAAGAACATGGGTAACTGTTAATCCCACGGGGTTGCTAAGATCCAGATTTATTGGATTAAGAAGTTAACAATATCACTAGGACGCCCAGACTTTCCCTAACCTCTCTAACGCCCAGGAGAGGTCAATTTGTCCCCAACCATAATCAGGGTTGTTTTCAAAATTTATATTGCTTCTTATATTATATATTGTTTTATACTTAATTACATAATGTGGTGAATCTTACAACAAAACTACATTCATTGACAGGAGATTTTTGATGCTTTTATTTTAGTAAACAGTTTGAACAATAACTTCTCAGAAGAATGTGAAACAGAACGTTGTCGTAATTATTCTTAATTTTTCTCCATTGACAACTGCAAATTCAAAAATACGTAATTTGAAGAAGAGAAACTTATTTTCTTAAAAATTAATAATGAATTGAAGAGTTAGACCATCGAGTCCACATTTGAATACCGCGAGGATTTCCACTTAGGTTGCATTTGTCTGTGTCGTATACTATATTTCTTTCATTACTGGCAATAGATTCATCACTACCAGAAGATTCATCTTCTGAATCAGACACGATATCATCATTAGAATCATCGGACAAGAGCTCACCACAATCTGAAGCTTCTCTAATATTTTTGAGCGCTGCAACAATCTCATTTTCAGATAAACTCTTTCGATACATTCTAGACACACAAACAACACTTTACGAATAGCAAGTTGATTTCCCTGCAGGGATAGAATGATGATAGCACTGCCTTGTACTGCACGGATAGTGAGCAGGTCTGTCAAAATTTACGATAATAAAACAGCGTTGAACACGATCCGGCTAAAAGACTGAAATATTGTAAACTTGAGGCGATTGAGAAATGGTGTATTTTCAAGCAATGTACCAAGAAAGTATCTTGCTAACAATAACATTGTTGTACAACAATGCATACGTATTTGAGCTCACTGACATTGTTCAGCAACTATCATAGTAGAAACGTATTTTCGTCAAGTCAAACAACAAAAATAATGTCACTCAAAACGAAAGCGATCGTGTTGACCCCCTTGGGCGTCGGAGGTAGATGTTATCTTATTAAAAAAAAGGGCAAAAACGTAGAGCGCTAATTTTTCATGTCTTAAGAATATATATTGAAATTAATAAAAGTCACAAAATCAGGTAGCCTGATGTTCATTATCAAAACAGCAATATTAAATTGAACTTCACAAAGGACAAATTGACGCCTGTGGGCGTTCTAGTGTTAATGAAATTTTAGAAACCGAAAGGAACTCCCGAAATGGCTCCAAACGCGGCATCATTTATTTGCTACCCAAAGCGGGAGACCGTTTTGTGGTAAGAACTACAGGCCACTTGTCTTCCAGTACGTACAAAGTTATAACTGCAGCCATAGCTAACAAAATGTACAAACACCTGGAGAAGAACAGCCTGTTGTCAATTGAACAGAAAGGATGTTGTAAAGTAGCTATGGCTGTAAGAAAATCTTGTTGCTAATAAAGTAATTTGGAATGAAGTAAATAAACGAAAACGTAATTTAAGCATGGTTTGCATTGACTACCAGATGGCCTTTGACAGTGTACTACACGATTGGATTTTAAAGAGCCTAGAGATCTATCGACTTCATCCTAGACTTTTTGTAGGGCTAGTATGAAGTCGTGGAGTACCAGGTTGCTAATACACAGCGGAAAGGAAGTAATAGAAACAAAAAGTATTCAGATTAACAGAGGACTTTTTGTCATATTTTTCTCTCTTCAATTTTTAGGAAATTACTAGGAAAACCCGACTGACGTTGTTCTGCCCTTCATCTTTCTCTTTCCCGTCCCATCTCCTTTCTCACTCTCTCTTTCTCTCTCACCCTGTGCCTGTCTGTCTCTGTCTCTGCCGCTCGCTGTTCCTCTCATTCACATTTACTTGCAGATTCGGCACGTCTCTCAGCAGGTGAGGTAATATCGGGAAGCGCCGGACCAGCAAAAATGTAATAGAATGTTCGAGAAGAGCTCATTCTGTAGATTACGGTGTGAGAAACTCTTCTTTGATGCCTTTGGCTTTAAAATTTTAGTTTTTTAAGGCCCTATAACGCCTCCTTTACGAGTTATTTAACGATATAGATTCAAAATGCTGCCGAGTGTGTTGCAGGTTGCATTTAACGTGAATATTTAGTTTTGTTCTACAGCACCGTGTAGTGGAGTTACAACGATTTAACAACACATAACCTTCTGGGTTAAAAAAAACACGTAGACCAACGGTGTAATGATTTAATATATTGCCTAAAAACCCGAAAATCCCCCATAGACAGGTTTCGGAGTAAATGTAAACAATTGAATAGACTATAGCAGGAAGCGGCCCAATTATACAGAAACCATAGCTAAGCGGCCGGCCTGTTCTTGAATCGATAGTGACAAAACAAAGAATGACTCGTCGCGGAAAAATCATATTTTATAAAATTTGAAACCGCGTGCAGAAAATAAAGTCTGACAAAGTAGCGAATTAGAGATGGAATAAAAAACCTTTTGGTGTTTGTTGGACGCAATCGGACAAGGGTTCGCTTAAATTTTGAATATGTAGCAATGGAGAAAAGTTCACGTGAGGACGTTTCAAATAGAATAACATGAATGTCAAGATTTCATAAAAAAACTGTGATGTGGCGCGAAAGGCGTTGAAAATCAGCATAATTTAAAATTAGCGAAATTATGGAATGTTTACAAGACTTGTAGAACGTCAGAATTTTTTTTATTTAAAAAATCTTGTATGCTTTAATAATGTCGAAAAAAATTGCCAAAGCAGTGGCATAATTTCAACATAGAAATTCATCATTTTTTGGCATATTAATCGTTAGAAACATCTATTTTGGCAATAAAATCTCGGTTGTTGACCACAAATAGTAATAAATAAACGTAATGGCGTGTCAAATAATTATTATTTTAGATTTTAGAAATTTTATGAAACAACAAATAGATGCAAGAATGGAATTCGCCGGTATTTGTAAAACAATAGACAACACGAACTTAGGTGGTGAATCGAGGTTGATTTTATATCACTTTTGAGTCAGAGCTCGTGGAGCGAGACACCGAATTCTTGTTAGGCTGTTTTAAATTTTTGTGTGCAAACCCGGACTTAGAATATTTTTTGTCGAACAGTGCAGTGCTAATGGACATAGAATTTTGTTTTGAAAAATGTGAACGATTTCGAATTAGTGGATTCCGCAGCTAATTCGACGCGGCAAATATGTTTAACATGAACATGAAAAAAAACTGCAATTATTTCTGTGAGACACGGTCGAAAGTTTTATCGAATTGTAATTTCATTTTTACATAGTGAACTTTATTTTCGCGAGGCAGCGATGGCGTCCATTGTTGTCGCAAGAATTAGATACTGACGCGGCAAATACTTAAAGAGAAGTTTATTTTGTATGTGCTTCGCAAAACGCAGTCGCAGAGTAATTAAGAAATTCTAGGAGGCTATGATTTTCTTTTGGAAGTTGGTGAATGCAATTTTGGTGTAAGCTGATCTGTCGGCGCATGCAATTGGGCACGCAAAACTTGTGACCGTATTGGGGCAACGACGACATGCTGGCTGTATTTCGACAAAAGGGAAGTGCCCGCCATTTTTTTGTGTAGTATTTTCAGTTAAAATCTGTACAAGACCAAGAATGTTTAAGGCAAAAATAATTTACAATTCTTTGCTAATTAGTTGAGAGAGATGTTGTGAAGTATTTTCTAAAACATAATGCATGCGAGTTGTCGCTGAGCAAAATTATCAAAAAAAGTTCTTATTAACCAAATGGTCAACGTACGTACGAAAAAAATAGATAAATATTTTTACAAAGAGGAATTCCTACATAAAATAAATAGTCAGTCAGTTGGTTTTATTCATTTGGATTTGTAAGGGTTATTGTATCATATTGTATTGTTGAGATGTGCAAGCGAGTGTGTATGTGTGTGTCTTCATATTGTATTTTACATGTTGTCTAGTTGCTGGGTAAGGGCTTTACGAAAGCGAAGAGAATTTGCATGTGAATACTTATTTTTTGAAAGAAATAAACCAATGAGAACGGAATTTTCCGAAGTTCTTCTTTCCCTCACAGAAAATGTGTGTGAATTTACATTAAATAGAAGCCTGGCTATGCTGCAGTATTGAAAAACGTTAGTTTATTCTCGTAGGGGCCAGATGACTTGCGACCAAAGAAATTTTCTGTAACACTTAATATAATAGTTTTGGCAAATATCGGGCATTTCTAAGTAATTATTGAAATAAATTGTATGATTTTGGCAAGAGGGTAAGGAGTATATTACCGTGAATTACCGTTACAGTGGCACCATAACGTAGAGCCAGATTAAACGAATTACGGTTACAATAATATATATAATTATATATATATATATATATATATATATATATATATTGAAACGAGTCGTGAATTGACTCTGCACAAGATTTATAATAAAGAAAAAGGGACAGGGTTCTTACCCGGGAATGGGCTCCGGATCCAATCACATGCACAATGGAAACTTGTGGGTAACAAGAATTTTTTATTTACATAAATAATCGCCATACAAAATTGGTTGCCCTTGGTGCTCACAGGAGCATTTACTCTGTTCTTTTCCTTGTGTTTAATTACATCCCATTTACAATTTCTCCGTTATCCTGGGCTTCACTCCTTTATTATGATTTCAACATTTGGGGGGCCTCAACTCAAGATCACTGTTACTACTAGGCTAATTACTTTCCCTCCCAATCATCCGGCCGCTTCTACTGACGATACTCCAGTCTGAATCACGCCGTTCATGTTCGCCCATCCGCCGTCGGGCCGACGCTCGCGCCGCACCGTCCGCGTTCGGGCCTCTTCGTGCCGCAGGAAGCCAGCGCGGAGAGGGGAGTCCCGCGGTGCCGCTCCTGTCACTTGTTCTAATGCGTTGGTTGTCTTCTTACGGTCTTGTCGCGCCACCTCGCCCTTCGGGTATGTCCGCTTCCTTCAGCTGTGCTCGGAAGGGCGGGGGACGCTTCGCGCCGCCGTCGGTCGCTTCCCACCCCACTCGTGGTCGTGGTCTACTTCGAAACGTTTCCAGAACGTTTCGACTGCATCGGTACGTCGTCCTCCTAAATACTGTTTTCTCGTTTTCTTACATCACAGTTTCTAGCTTTTATTGTAATTGTCATCGACTGTTCACCTTAATTGCACTTAATGATGTCGAATGCTTGTATACATTGTTCCATTCCTCTACACTGTTCTGCCCACTCCACGTGTTGACCATTCACCGCTTGTGATACTTCATCACTCTCTTGTACACGTTTTGTCTTGTCTCACTTCTCATCTAACGCTTCCACTTCTGTCACACACTTTCTCTGTCACACCGCCTTTCCAGTTCTATTGCATAACGCTCACTTTCATTTGTTTTCTCCGGTAGATAGTCCGTACTGCCCCGCACGTCTGCACTCCATGAATCTCTCTCCGCCACTGTTCACACTCTTCCTTCACACGCTACGCAAACGTCCGTCTCCTACTTCCGCCATTGCTCTACTACTCGTTCTCCCGTGACTCATGGCCTCCAGCTCCTCGCACCGAACGACTCCGGCACCCGATTCTTTCGGTGTGCCTGCCACTGCCGCGCAGTTCAAACGTTCGATATGCATCGGAACGCATTGTTATCCTATTAGTGAACAATTCGTTTCAATATATATAAATTTCGCATTTTGTTGCTTTTGTTTTTGTTAGTGAATGTTTCATGAATTTACAATGACACACTAAAAAAAAGTTTATTGTATCATCAGTTCATGACAAAATTCACTTCTGCAAAGGACTTTCAAAATTACATGTGTCTTCGGTAACTTCTTCCACGTTTGCAAAAACTGACGGTTGGAAGATCGGAGCTAAG
>JAHLJT010009419.1:88361182-88426382 GCA_031308135.1 Acheta domesticus | reverse complement strand
GGCGGAAGTAGGAGACGGCGTTTGGTAGCGTGTAGAAGGAAGAGGGTGAACAGTGGCGGAGAGAGATTCATGGAGTGCAGACGTGCGGGGTAGTACGGACTATCTACCGGAGAAAACAATGAAGTGACCGTTATGCAATAGAACTGGAAAGGCGTTGTGACAGAGAAAGTGTGTGACGAGAAGTGGAAGCGTTAGATGAGAAGTGAGACGAGACAAAACGTGTACAAGAGAGTGGTGAAGTATCACAAGCGGTGAATGGTCAACACGTGGAGTGGGCAGAACAGTGTAGAGGAATGGAACAATGTATACAAGCATTTCGACATCATTAAGTGCAATTAAGGTGAACAGTCGATGACAATTACAATAAAAGCTAGAAACTGTGATGTAAGAAAACGAGAAAACAGTAGTTGGGAGGACGACGAACCAATGCAGTCGAAACGTTCTGGTAACGTTTCGAAGTAGATCACGGACCACGAGTGGGGGTGGGAAGCGACCGACGGCGGCGAAGCGTCCCCCGCCCTTCCGAGCACAGCCGAAGGAAGCGGACATACCCGAAGGGCGAGGTGGGCGCGACAAGACACGTAAGAAGGCAACGCATAGAACAAGTGACGGGAGCGGCCACCGCGGACTCCCCTCTCCCGCGCTGGCTTCCTGCGGCACGAAGAGGGCCCGAACGCGGACGGTGCGGCGCGAGGCGTCGGCCCGACGGCGGATGGGCGAACATGAAACGGCGTGATTCAGACTGGAGTATCGTAGTAGAAGCGGCCGGATGATTGGGAGGGAAAGTAATTAGCTAGTAGGTAACAGTGATCTTGAGTTGAGGCCCCCCAAATGTTGCAAATCATAATAAAGGAGTGAAGCCCCAGGATAACGGAGAAATTGTAAATGAGATGTAATTAAACAAGGAAAAGAACAGAGTAAAATGCTCCTGTGAGCACCAAGGGCAACCGATTTTGTATGGCGATTATTTATGTAAATAAAGTTCTTGTTACCCACAAGTTTCCATTGTGCATGTGTGATTGGATCCGGAGCCCATTCCCGGGTAAGAATCCCTGTCCCCTTTATATATATATATATATATATATATATATATATTGAAACGACTCTGAATTGACTCTGCACATGATTTATAATAAAGAAAAGGGGACAAGGGTCATCTTAGCCAAACCAGGTTAAATGACATAGAAAATTCTGGAACTCAACAAACCGACCTATGAAAACGCTGGGCAGGAAGCACGTGATAACCCTTGCATGGTGCGAAAGAAAGAAAGGGGGGAGAAACACAGCGAGAGGCTCAAATTTCAGACGGGCGAAAAACACGAGAGAGAGTGGTCGAGCCGAGATAGCATAGGACAGTCGAAATTTTTAACAACTTAAAGTTTCAGTTATAGAGCGGCCGAATATCGGCTTTTAGAGAAATCATTAGTGAGAGCAACGGTAAAAGACGACAATAGCGGTTGGTGAGAGGCAAACATTGAGCCGACCACCACGAGACCTGCCCGGAATTCGTCCAACCGCGGAATTTATTCCAAACAGCCAGATTTTGGCTTCCAACGTCATACGCGGTCCAGGTGTCGTGTGACGGCCTGAGACGCGCGCCAGCGCTACGTAATTGCTGCGCTGACATTCACCGCTGACATCCCGAGCGCTGGCGCCTTCATCCCGAGGGACAATTGTGAGGCCGGCGTTCCAACGCTCCAGCGGCGCTCCTGTGGGTCCTGCCGCATCAATCCATCGATCGGTGAGCAATCCCGTCGCGGTGACGTAGCCATTACGCCATCATCAACTTGTAAGTCATCATCATCATCACTTATTTGATAGCCAAAAGACAGCAATTCCGTGTTAGCAAGAACAGTTTTTATAATAAATGTGTCCCCGCCATTTTGGACGGGTGAAAAAGACAAAATTCTGAGTAAAGTGTTTATTATGTTGAAACAAAGAAACCATTGCAATCCTTCGACCCAGGGCACTCACCCCTGAGACGCTCAACGCCGGCAGCAAAATCGCAGGTAAGTGGGCGTGCGCTTGGCGCTCCTTTTAAATAAATTTAGCGCATATCCCCACCTGCTACAACGGAAATGACCGTCATACCATCAGTGTGTCGGCGCTTCCATTCTGTGGTGTGACCCCCTTCCGATTCCGTTCCAAAGAATCGACATCCGACGTGGGCGGTTGCATCACAATATATATATATATATATATATATATATATATATATATATATACACACACAAATTTCGCATTTTGTTTGCTCTTTTTGTTTTGTTAGTGAATGTTTCATGAATTTACAATGACACACTAAAACAAAGTTTTTATTGTATCATCAGTTCATGACAAAATTCACTTCTGCAATGGACTTTCAAAATTACATGTGTCTTCGGTAACTTCTTCCACGTTTCAAAACTGACGGTTGGAAGATCGGAGCTAAGAATTTCACTTCCTCTTAAAATAAAGACTTTATATTAAATATCTCCACCTAGGAAGTATATGACCTTGAGGTTGGTGGTGGAGCTTGAGTACCCCCATGATCTTGAGAGCTATGTCGTATAAACGACCACAATCCATTTAGGGCTACGCATTACACTATGGATTGTGGTTGCGTACAGAACCATCTCGTATAATTCCTGAATAAAAACCTAATATCCAGTCATAAATAAACGTGTGCATGTTCTTTACAAAATAGAAGAAACACGTAGGAACAGACGTGAAATACAAAAAGCAAGAAAATTGAAAATAAATAATGCAAATAAATAAGTAGTGAAAATCAATATGATATACATTTAGAAACAAAAATCTAAAATAATAAATCATTGACTAAAGAAAACAATATTGAAAGAAACGTGAACTGCTAGAGTTCATAAGCTGCGTTATTAGCGTCACGTCATCTGCATTGGAATCCCCTCTATTCTCCGAATCTAACGCCGCTTCATCATTCTCGCCAATATTCCCAAGAAACTGTTAAATTCCTATTAGAAACTGTTAAATTCTTATTAGACCATGGGTTCAGAACTGTGGAAACTCCAAATTGTAGCTATTCTGTAAGATAGCACACCACTAGTAACAAGTATGGGGTGTTACATTATACTACGCAAATATACGCAATCACTGAAGAAATGTAAAAATATTGAAATATTTTCTAAGTCACAAATATTCGGAAAACTAAATCTATTTAGCGAATATCTTACATTATTAGACAATAAATTTAATTTTCAAAACATTTTTAAAATTCATATTTTCACAGAACAAAAAAAAATTACGATTGTGTACTTACTCCTGACTACACCCTTGAAAATATAAATTAACCTTATAGATGTAAAAATGGAGTATTTTATGAATAAATCTATTGTAATACTAAAAAATATCTTAATAAACAACAATAAATAAGTAATAATCCTCTGTTCTCTAAAAACTCCGGAAACTCGAAACGCGAAAAATCACTTCTCAACAAAATGCTCAAATGAACACTCCGCGACAGTGCCTGTATGCATTGTGGTCGCGACGACGACCACATTCATGGCCCAACAGCAAGATTTCTAAGAATTAATGTGATCACACTATCTGCAACAATCGCATTTCATTGAAAAAGACTCTACAATGTGAAATTAACGATAAGGATGAAAATTGCTTGGTATAGTTAAGCAAAAAACGGCCGAACAGCATGTGGTCGCGGAGAGAACCACAATCCTATAAAGGGTTAAACAGCAATCCTAGCCTACATTTCGATCCAGGGATGATGGATACTAGTATGATCTCGCCAATGGAACTGGAAGATTCCTAAAGAGATCTGGGCAGGAGGTGCTCAAACGCATGGTGTTGCCAGCCTTTAGGGAAGTAAACCCTTAACAAAAATCCCGGTCCTCCTGGTAGGAGGTTGGAACGACGGGCCAACTCCTCATCGTCTATATTAAAAACTACGAAATGCTAAAAGGCATAATCATGAGAAAACGGACGGCTACCGGAGACGAACTAGGCAAAGGAAATGGATAATAAATATTGGAATATGCAATACTCAAGATCTCGGAAATAAGGTACAGGGTACACAGTAATTAGGGAACTTCAAGATTTAAATATGGATATTGCAAGTTTAAGTGAGACAAAGAAAAAGGGCTCGGGTACAGAAGAGACTGGACCCTATGTTCATATTTGGAGAGGAGTACCAAAAGATCAGAGGGGTAGTAAAGGGATTTCCATAGTCATAAAAAATAAATTTAGAAACCACATTAAACGTTGAGAAGCCATAGATGAGAGGCTGATTAAAGAAAATTTGGAAAGATTTAGATACAAAATGAGGATTCTTGGAGTGTACGCACCAATGAAAATGAAGATACTAATATTTTAGATGAATTTTATTCAAAACTGGATGGGGTAATCAGTGAATGTGGGATAAATAGAGAATTTACTTTATTGGGTGATTTTAATGCAAGAGTGGGAAAATCTGAGAACTCAAAAGTCGTTGGACAACATGGAGAAGAGGTGGAAAATTCAAATGAATAAAGATTGCTTCAACTATGTGAACAACATGAACTTATAATTAGAAATGGACACTTCCAACATAAAGATAAGCGTATGTTCTCTTGGAAAATTAAGGTAAGAGGAAGGAGGTCTGGATACATTTACGCAATCCCTAGACAGTATTTAACTGAAAAAGTAATGGACGTCAGGGCACACAGAGGCCCAGAATGTAGATCCAACCATTATCTAGTGAAGGCCAAAATTATGTTTTCACCCATAAGACAAAGAGAAATGGAGATCAGAGAACTTAAGGGAGACAAAATGAAAATAATGAAGGTAGAAAATATAATATAGAGGATCTATCACAACCAAGTATGAAATATTTCAAAATAGATTGGATAATTTATTGAATGAAAACGTAGTTGGATCAAATAAGGAGGTATATTAACACCTCAAAGATAGTCTACATCAAGCAGCTAAAGAAGCACTTGGAGAAACACTTAAATATGAAAAGGAGAGGGAGGAACTATTTGATTACTCAAGACATAGTGTAAAGACATAGAGTAAATTTATTTGATTTTTACTAATTTTCATGATGTAAAACATGTAATCATGAAAAATAGTAAAAATCAAATAAATTATATGTATGTATATATATACATACATATAATTATATACATATAATTATATTATATATATATAATAAATGATTGAATAGATAAAATATAATATGATAACGAATAAAATTACTATGGGTTATTATTATAAACTTTTCTGCAAGCACTTTGTTATACGTGTCATATTCACTATTCCACAATATTGCTGCATGCAAAGGCAAAATGTATAACTAAAAGCGCATCTTTGCATATATGCAAAGAAGCAAAAAATTTCAATTTTACGACACAGATGTAAATTAGAATTTTTTATCTATTTTTCCCAATATCTCCACAATCCAAATTATTCCCCAAAAAAGTTTGACCTTAAAAGAAAAAATCGTGCAACGAAGGGTTAATATATTTTTCAATTATTGATGTCCCTGTTGGTGAGAAGTAAAACGGAAATTATCTTAATTTAATATAGATTACGATAATTTATATTCAGTCCCTATTTAATAAATTAATTTAACATAGATTACGATAATTTATATTCAGTCCCTGATTAATAAATGCTTGAGCAACGCAGGACACTTCACCACTATATGATAAATAATATTGTTTCTAAAAAGCGTTGCAATGAATGGATAAGAGAAGTGCTGGCATGATTATAATAATTATGGTCTCAGGATCACGTCATTTTTGGGATGCAGTTAATTGGTAGAGTGTAGGCGGAAGGTCCCGCGTGCTCACGCTTAGGGCAACAGCCCATCATGTGCTCCCTAAATATAAATGCCGTAGAAAGATCTTGTGGCAGTAATAGTTTCAATAATTTGAAAATACCGCCAGTGAATGGTGGAGGGGTGAAATCGGTAGTGGGGGCAGAGTCGCGACCTGTGCGCACTCTACTCGGTTACCACATTTTACGGAACTAAGATGCGACGGTGGTGCTATCTCTGAATGAGTTACCTTAAAAGCGTAACCTCTGTGCTGCTGGCAGTGAGCTGTCTATACATCCTTAGTCTATGCTCAAGACCTGGAGCGGGAAATAGAGAAGGAGAGACTCCATGAAAAATGGTTGAGTACCAAGAAAGCGGAAAATATGGAGGAATATAAAATCCAACGAAATGGAGTTTGAAACATGGTAAGAAAAAAACAACGATCATGGGAAGGTAAATTCCAAGAAGTAGAAATGTACATAGATGGGACAAAAACAAGCAAGATCTGGAAGTTCATAAAACAGGTCAAATCTCCCCAAATTTTTAAAGGAAGAAAAATGTTAAGAGCCCTGAATCCAGTGATCTGGGGTCCAAATACCAGCAGGAAAACGAAATTTAGAATATATAAATATATGATTGAAAGTGTTCAATTACACGGAGCAGAAATATGACAACTTACAGAACAACAGAAAATAAAATTGAGAGCCCTGGAAATAGATTTCCTCAGCCGAGCTGCAGCAATATCTAGAAGGGAAACATAGAAATGAACGAGATAAGGAAATAATGAATTTGCAGCATGATATTATTGAGGAAATTGAAAAGAAACAACTCGCTTGGTTTGGACATGTACAGCGAATGGACGAGAAAAGACTTCCCAAAGATCATTACAATGGTAACCAAGTGAAAGGAGGAAACGAGGAAGACAATGACCAGGATGAAATGACCAAATCAGAAAGACTATGGAGAAGTGGAAATTACCTCCTGATTCCTGGAAGAACAGAGGATACTGGAGAAGAAGATTGTGCGCCGGAAGACCGAAGTATCGGTTAAGAAACCGGAAAGAAGAAGAAGATATTAAATATAATTTTATATAAATACATTTTATTTCAAATTGTAAAATTCATTAAATAAATAAACATATTTTGACAACACTTTGTATTTTTGATGATTGTATTTTCATCATGTAGTTTTTAAAAAAATGAGGTAATTTTCCCCTTATATTTAAGACATTTTGTAGGTCATTTTCAAAGAATTTTTAGGTCATCAGAATCCGAGTCCTGCAAATAACTTTGGCGAGCCACAATAAATGGCACCGCGGGCCTAAGTGATCCAAATTCGAAGTCACTGTTAGAATTGAATTGGAGGAGGAGATTTTACTATGTGAATGAAAAGTGGGGCTCAAACAGAACATGAAGAGAGCGGATAGTAGACAAGAAATCTACCCTATATCCAAAGAAACTGTCCAGCTAAAGACGATACTTACTCAGCAGTAGAAAAGGAACAGAATATCATTAACATTTGTTAATTTAATAACTAGTGTTAAAAAAGTTACATTTATTATTCACCATAAAAATGCGAATCACACAAACTCATGATAGCATTAACTTATATTTTTACATTGAGTCTCAATTATGGTGATTTTTTTACTTTAAAATCATTTTAAAAAATAATTTCATTTTAAATAAATTAATTATATTTTCATTTAAATGTTGAATTAAAAAATAATAATATTAAACGCTAAAATAATATTAAAATTTACAGGACAAATGTCAGCAAATGTGTAAATCCAATTCTACAATTCTGAAAATAAGAAAGATAAATATTTTTAATTTCTAATTTGCAAATTAGATAACTATGATAATATTATGTTACCTGAATTTCTTCTGTAGATATATAGATAGACTTTATTACTGTATCTTTTTCATTATTTTCTAGCAGAAGGATAGAAAATAGCACCTGGCTTCTCTTGAGAACACGTTCTCTGCCAAAGTGTCTCAAAGGTTAAAGAACCTTTTGAAAATAAAAGTCAAAGAATTAGCGTCACAGGATGAATAAAACATGTCTTCTAAGGCAGCTATTAGGAGGCAATGCGCTTGGTGTTCTTGCGGAACGATTTCGTAGAAGATACAGTGTTGCCGTCTGTCATCGCTATGATGTTCCAAAACAGATACGATAACTTAAGCTAGCGAAAAATTACGTAGATAATGCATTGAATACAAATCTCGTTGCGATATATATTTATTTTAAACTACTGTCCTTCAAAAAAACCCACAAAAATAAACAAAAATCTTTAAAAAATTCAAAAAACTAAAAAAAAAACACTATAATTTTTCCTCCAATCCCTTCTAACCATTCCTCTCTCATCCCCTCTCCTATCTTTCTTTCTCACCGTCCTAAAACCCTAATAAAATAACTCATATACTCTTAAACAAATTAACCCTTCTAATTTCACACAGCTTTCCAATCTCCGTTTCTGTCCCGGGGATTTGAAGCAGGACCACAGATGCAGAAGAACCCGTACTACACTCCTAGGCTGAACCGGGATAGGCAGCCTACAGCTGAGCTACTGCGGAAGCGACTCAATTTAACATCATCAATACGTTCGTGAATCAAGACACAGTACAGTCTAGAAATAAGATAAATATTTAGACAGACTACTGATATCAAGAGACTGAATTTGTTGCAAAGGTTGTGAAAATAATTTTCTTACACTGTGCGTAGCCTACACTCTTTTTTTAACTAGTTAACTATGCTTTGAAAAATGACTCTACTTGCAATGATGTTATTACATTTCTTAACTTCCTAACTTTTTACTCTGCAACAAAATTGAGATGAAAATAGTAATACAACAAATATTACAAACAGTGGCATAGACATAACGTCATATTTTTAGTAGAAAATACCTTTGGAATCATTTATAAGGATACGTTTACCAAGATGCCACTTTTTATGTCGGGGTTAAACAAATAAAAGGATGGATCAAAAATAAAGTTACCTTTATTTTTCAAATTTTATTTTAAACTTAATTCAGAAACGAGTAGACTAATTTCTCTCTCCGGCCACAACTTAATTCTCTATCCACACATTGAATTAATCTTGTTGAGTGTTTTAAATACGGCAAAATTGAAAACCTTACCCAAAGTAAAGATAGTAAGAAACTAACTAGGACGAGAAAGCAGGTGCCGTTCTTTATCATCACAAGTTACTTTCTCGCATACTACTTACGTAGTATAAGTTATGTAATGCTATCCTGACAAATAGCAATTTTTTGGCAGAAAAAGTCGTCCCGCATGTTTCAGGTCCCTGATAACGAAAAAGTGGTTCATTATTATCTCTATACATAGGAAATAACGTCTTTCTAATAAGTAAGGCAGTCAGAATGTGAAATACAGGGGTCATTCCTTATTAAATAAACACGGTTTTAATTAAAATTTTACCTCACCATTTTAGATTCAGATGAAATTTGACACATAGGTAGTATGAATGAAGAATAAGAAAACTACAAATTTTGAGTAAAACATTTCCACCCGTTTGTGAAATAGAGCCATGTAAAATTTTATAAAATTGGGTTCCCGAAAATTTTGAAATTGATGTAGAACCTCACCAAATTAGGATAGAGATCTGGAACAGGTGTCATTTTTTAGCTTTCTTTATGGCATTTTATATGATATACAACTCAATAGGGGTTGCGTTCACAACCTTTTTCAAATTTGAATTTAAAATTTTGATTTTGAGTTTTTTCAAAATACTCATCTTCAAAATTAATCCTTATATGCTATATATCCTTATATAAAAAATTCAAAAATAATCCTTATATGTTTCCAAAAGTTTAAAAATGGGACTGCAATGGGTTCATATGGTAATCTTTACTTAAATGCACAATATTTACTTACTCTAGATTTTACTGATTTAAAATGCATTTTATTTCAAATTATAAGCCCTAACATATTCAAATTATTAATTTAGTGTTCTTTCTTGGCAAGTGTGTTTTGTTTTCTTCTTCTTCTTCTTCTTCTTCTTATTATTATTATTATTATTATTATTATTATTGTTATTATTATTATTATTATTAGACCGCCGAACGCCATGCAATTGCATATTTTTAGAGTGTGCATATCGAAAGGAAATGTATATAACTTTACCTATCACCAAAAGTAAAACAAATCAAGATCACCTTTCAGTTGATGAACCAGATACATGAGAACCTAAATATTTAAGCGAAATGAATTGTTGAGGAAAGAACACGAACTTTGAGCGCGTCAGCTGGTTATTTACCATCACGCAAAGGGTTAATGATGCCCAAAATTTTGCAAAATGCCATTAATGAAAAAAGCACAGTGAGTGACCTAATCTCATGGTACATCAATGAATAGGCGATTGAACTGCAACCCGGAGGAGAATGTCCGGAGACTTTCTGATCGAGAAGAGAAACTTGTGAAAATAATAAAGGAGGACCCTCGTATTAATGCACCAAAAGTTACTCCACTCAGTTATAAAATGGCATTGGCAAGAAAGTTAATCCCGAACCGTGCGAAGGGTAAGGAGGTTCAATTTCCATAACCCGCGTAGTCAGAAGAAAGCCACTTGTAAGATGAAAGAGAAATACCCGGAAAGATCTGACTTCGATCCACTTCTCCACAAAAACCTGGAATATATGCACTAAAATTTACCACATACATTAAAATAGGCAGTTAAACTAAAAAATTGCACACATGCAAAATAAAAATAGGATAGATTTGTTTTATTTTTGGTGATAGGTAAAGTTATATACATTTCCTTTCGATATGCACAGTCAGTAAAAATATGCAATTGCATGATGTTCCGCGGTCTAATAATAATAATAACAACAATAACAATAATAATAATTATAATAATAACAATAATAATAATTATTATTATTATAATAATAACAATAATAATAATAATTATTATTATTATGACATATGACAGAAGTTATTACAATAGTGACCAAAGAAAAGGAAACAGAGGCATTTTTAGTGTAGCAAGAAGCATTGCAAAGAAAACTATGCAAGACACGGGGAATGACAGAGACACTGAACTTCTGATGCTACTTAACATGAAATGTGAGACAAAAAAATTGTTAAAGAAATCGTGGGGAGACAAACCACTCCACGGACAATATTTGAAATGGAATGGGCAGAGTTCAGATCAATAAAGATCAATCATTTATGTGGCTTAAAAGGGGAAGAATGAAGCCAGAATCGGAAGCACATGTAATAGCTGCCCAAGATCAGGCGTTGAGAACACGACATTATGATAAAGCGATTCTCAAAATTTCCCAAGATGATAAATGCCGCATTTACCAGGAACACGTAGAAACCGTTGATCATATTGTCTCAGCTTGTCCAATTCTAGCAAAGACCGAATACTTGAAAAGACACGACAGGGTGTGTAGCTACCTCCACTGGCAGATCTGTACCGCCCTCGAAGTTCCAAACACATGCTCCAAGTGGTACGAACACTCACCGAAACCGGTGACGTCTGTTGGATTGTGTACGATATTGTACGACCAACAAATTCAAACTGATCGCACGATAGCGACAAACAAACCGGTTATAGTTATCCGGGATTTGGAGAACAAATCGTGTTTACTTATCGATGTTGCTGTGCCTTGCGATCAAAACGTCGTTACCAACGAGGCAGAGAAACGTTTTAATTACAAGAGTTTGGAAATCGAGATCAGCCGAGTGTGGGGCGTAAAAGCACAGGTCGTCCCGATAGTTATCGGAGCTCTGGGATTTGTTCCGCAAAATTTGAGTAAGAACTTATCTAAACTCCCAGGTAATTCAAAATACTGGGAAGTGCAAGAAATCGCTTTATTTGGAACAGCCCACATTTTGCGCAAAGTGTTCTACAGACACCGACAGTCACTGGCTCTGCTCCTTAGATAGCTGGTTGCAACCTGGAGTAGGTTTTAAATTCAGCCGACTCATAACATCTTGAGTCGTGATGTAGTGGAATAATAACGATAATGATAATAATTATAACAATAAAACACAACACACTCGCCAACAAAAAACACTAAATTAATAATTTGTATATATTAGGGCTTATAATTTGAAATAAAATGCATTTTATATCAGTAAAATCTAGAGTAAGTAAATATTGTACATTTTAAGTAAAGATTACCATATGAACCCATTGCAGTCCCATTTTTGAACTTGCGCCATCTGTTTGGAAATATATAAGGATTATTTTAGAACTTTTTCAATTTTTTTGAAGATGAGCATTTTGAAAAAACTCAAAATCAAAAGTTTAAATTCAAATTTGAAAAATGTTTTGAACACAACCTTTATTGAGTTGCATATCATACAAAAGGCCATAAAGAAAGATGCAAAATGACACCTGTTCCAGAACTCTATCTTAATTTGGCGAGGTTCTACATAAATTTAAATATTTTCGGGAACCCAATTTTGTACAATTTTATTTGGCTGTATTTCACAAACGGGTGAAAATATTTTACTCAAAATTTGTAGTTTTCTTATTCTTCATTCATACTACCTATGTGTCAAATTTCATCTGAATCTGAGATGGTGATGTAAAATGACTGTGTTGATTTAATATGGAATGACCCATAGGCAATAGACACAATTATGAAATATAGGCAATTGGAAAAATAAGATATTTTCACAAACACCTTCAGATGTTCACTTTAGCCTTTTAAATGGATGAAATTAAGTGCACAAATTAACATGACATAAAATTATTATGATGTTATCTTTCAACTTTTCAAAAGTTACAATCAAGTAGTACAATATTACATACCGTTTATAGTATTGCCAGATTGTAGGTAGTGTTGTGACACCACTGGTTTATAATTTATTGCATTTGTGAGCACAAGTACTTCAAATAATTTCTCTAGAAATTTTTCAGAAACTCAAATTTTCGGCGCAAATGAGCTAAAATTGCGCAGTTTCAGAAACACGCCAACGACATTATCTTAAAATGCCTTAAAAGTTTTCAAAGAAAATTTACATATGAGTGATTCCTCGTGAAATCCGCCGAAAAAGCATGACCCATTTCGATTGGTCTCAATTTTTTGACTTGTTCAATGTGATGTAAAACAAGTTACAAGCATTGTATTTAGTGCATATGCTTGACCTTTGACCTTGTTTTATTTATACCAGAAATTAGAAAAATTTCTGAGCATTTCGGACGAACTTCAGAATAAAACATAATATCACGTGAAAATACATTCTAACATTTAAAATAATATTTCTCCGAATAGAAAATAATTCAAAGAAAACTTTTTTTGCATTCATATCATTTGCATTTTATACCAATGTTTTTACTCCCGAGTATAAAAGTGCAGTTTTTTCAAACCTAAATTTCCAAAATACATAATCTTGAATTTTCGAGTTCGCTGACCCAAAATATTATACAAACTCAAGAATTGGCGGGTGAAACTGAAAATTTCAAAAGTAACGGGTATTTAAATTCAAAATTGTTTTTTCCAAATAATTCTTTTTTAAATATAATATTTTTCACAAAGCGTAAGAATTTACATTTCTAGATCAAAATTTATTGATCTTATAATAGGTGAATTAACGGCTGTCTTATTTTCTTTCTTGTCTCACATTATTCTTAATATAAGATATCTGTCTATAAAATTATTGGAACTGGAATATAATTCCTTATTTATTGATTCTAGTTTATGTAACATTACTGCTAATCACAGATTCTGTAAATGTTACCATAATCTAAAGTTGTTAATGTTTGTATATTAAAAATTAACGTTAATCTATACATTTTTATCACAGTTAACACTCTGAACTTTCAGATTGTGATCAAAGCATTTAATATTTGATCGGTTCTTAGAAATCATATAAACAAGTAAGGTATACGAAAATTAATACAAAATCGAAAAACCAATACGTAAATTTATACGCCTGTCTTGTCCTTCAGTCATTTCATCAGTCTTGTTGTTTGCCTTATCGATCTGTGCACCTGCCGTCTGTCTATCTGCCCAACTGTCTGTCCGTTTGTCTGTAGAACTAGCCTCTAAATCGTTCAAAAATATTCTGAAGTTATATCTCCCATTCCACCTGACAGCACCTTAATTCCTGCAAATGTGAAGTGGGTATTTTAATTTTTGTGAGTATTTTAATTGAAGTCACCCGGAGAATTTCTACATTTCCTTAAAGTGGCTCAATTTGTTCCAATTGTTTTCTAGTATAGAGAAGGTACAAAAGCGGAGAAACAGATCCGATTTACGAAAATCTCTGAAATTCCAAAAACTCCAAAAGTTGAAACTTTTGATCTTTCTCGCTTAAAGCTGGAGATTTTTTCTTTAATAAATTTGCTCTCCAGAATTACATAAACAAGATTTTCTTAAATTAACCGCTTCAAAATTTAACTCTGTATGTTTTAAATAAGGTTAAAAGCAGTACATTGGATTCTATATTACAAGTACTAAGTTTTGAAGATAAAAATTAAAAGTATATATCTCTTTCGAATCTCCCACAATTTATTAGGCAAAGAAATGTTTCAAGTCAAAGTCATTTTTCAAGTCACTACTAGAAGTAGGATATACGTATTATAAATGGTTTAACCGTAACAAATAAGAGGAAGTATGTAATAATAGCACCCATACAGTTTGTTCGTGTTAATAAATCTTCTACAAATGAAGACTGTACGGGAATCTCTCTTTCAAAACACAAAGCTTCAAAACTACATTAATATTCGGATTGTTCTATTTCTTTGTAGACACTAATGATAATTTTTCGAAAGAATGTACTGAAAATAACCTAATTTCGATACAATTCACTGCCCTGTAACCTTACATCCTCTTAGATATTCGTTATTCCCATTTTTGCTGACTCATCCTTGGGTCAGTTCTGCACCATTCAGCTTGTCGTAGGGTGACGACATTCGATCTTTGTCGGTCCCATCGAGTGAATGAACGCCATCTCAGCACTCAAGATTCGCACTGGGAGGGCGGATGATTAACGGTCTGCGCAGCAGGAGGCCGACAAAGAATTACCCACCGCAATTCGCCCAACAGTTCACTTCATTTTATTTTCGAATGATGAACTCTTGGATTTAGTCTGTTCAATTGGAGTAGGTTCTTAATGGGAATATAATGACCATTCATCACATTAGAGCCTCGCGGATCTTGAGATTAGTACGATGTCATGAAGATCTACATAGGAATGAGAGAACGAGCTATTTCTAAAGTTCTTTTAAATGGCTATACTGAGCGGAGAATGTGTGTGGGAGTTTATGTTATTGCGAAGAAATATAAGTTCTTTAGTGCGTCTCTGAAAAAGAACCATTCAAATGTTAGTTTTTATTCGTATTTCAGAAATTTAATTAAATTTGTAGATAGTTGTTTGGAGAACAGTATTTAGAATGTGTTTTCATGTAGAACAATCATAGGGATTTCATGTAGTACAATCATAGAGAAACATGTTTAGATTAATGTTTTGTTCTTTTTTCACTGGGGTCCGTTTTACCGATGGAATACGTTTTACGTTTTCTTTAGAGACAAATATTTGGGTCAGGTTGAATACAAGACCGATTAACTTACGTTCTCCTATATATAAGAGAACAATAACATCAATTCATCTTTACAATTGTTACATACCTGGTGGTCGAACCAAATAGTGCTTATCAATGTATATTCATTTTAAGAAAAAATGGTATCCCATTTGTTTTCTCCAAAGATCCATTCATTTCTAACACCAATACGAGAAAACAAAAGCTGCTTTCATCTGCTGCTCTATTGGCAGACAGGCAGATAGGCTTCTTACCGCACTCAGAGGCCAAAAAAGACGTCAAAGAGGAGGATGCGTCATCAACTTTAGAGGTATGAACAAACAGTTTTCAAGTACCCGTCGTACGCTTGCTTAGGATCAGGCCTAGCATAACAAAACATTTCTAGTACATCTCTTTCACGAGTACAAGTAATGTGATGTTGAGGTTCTTGTAGATGATTACATACGTTCACTGAAGCGACGTCAGAATGTCCTTTCAAAATTATCAGGCAAAAACAGATATTTTGTTAATGTGCTTTTCTAGATCCTTGTTCTTTTATATGCAAGGTGAAGGGTTTTCTAATAAATTAGTATCCAGATTTTGTCAGAAATGCGTTTTGGAGACACTGACGCGGAAAACTGCTTTTTAAGTACGTCTGTCTTTCTGTCCTTCTATCCGTCATTGCACAACATCAAAGCGGAAAACGTTCACAGACATTTATACAAAAGGGATCAACCAATCTCGCCGCACTTAAATCCTGAAAAATCTGAAAAGGATATTTTAATTTTGAGGATACTTTATATGAAGCCCTTATAACATTTTCAAAATTTTCTAGAATATGGCCACACATTTTTCTCAACTAATGGAACAGTTTTCATTAAATCCGGTGGATTTTCGAAAATTGCAAAAGAGTAGCATTATTGGACCCTCTCCTGTAACTATATTATTAAAGATGGTTATTTCTCTCTGAAAGAAATCTATTTTTCAAAATTAGAGAAATTAGAAAGTTATGAATTTTTTTCAAAATATGAGTTCTTTTGGTGTAATTTTCATTCAGATCGTGAATTTTCCAAAACCATATAAAAAGATTTTTTTCAATAACATCTCCGGTTTTTATTTTAATTTTTCTCCATTGTAGAAAAGTGCGCTTAGGTCTTATTTTCATTAAATGCTCTGATATTTTGAAAATTGCAACAATTCAACTTTTTTCTTTCGAATTATCTTACTATCTGAATTTTGAAGTCAGATATTTCTTTCTTAATGCACTCCATTGCTCAATATCAAATCAGTGAGAACGTAAGTTTTTCAGATACACATTTTTCGAAATGCTAGTAGTTTTAAAAAAATTAATTAAATCCTGGTCATTTTATTAGGTTTTATCGTCACTGGCTTTAATTGTAGATCCAAATATTGACCGTGCAATAATAGCCAATTGGTTAACACGCCCAGCTCAGAAGTCTAGGCGTTGGGATTAAAATCCTCGTCGAAGCAAACACAATACGTTCTTTCTTATACAAACATTTTAAAAGTATAGAGAAGAATACATACGATTTCAATGTCATAAAGCCATTTTCATGTGAAAGTTTGAATTATCGAAAGATTAGAATTGTTTGGTTACACTCGCGCTTTGTTTAGTTAGATGTTTTTCAAATGATGAGTGATGTATTGGTAGGAAAGAAGTTGCAGAATACTTAAACAATATTCAAGTAAGATGCGTCCATCCCTCCATTTGTGTGTACGCCCGTGTACAGCCCGTGTACAGTCCGTGTGTCCGTCACTCAGTGTTTGACCTAACTCCGTTCACCCCAATCGAGATAAAGGAGGTGTAAGTCGACGCTTCACGGTCTCCTGTTGAGGAATTTATGATTTGTTCTCGGACCCATCCAGAAGATTCGAAAATTTTTTTTCGAAAACGTCTGTTATTGCGTTTTTAACACAGCGATCTAGCTGAGGCCCTGCGAATCACGTGCCACAGCGCTATTGCATCGGTCGACGTTACAAGTAGCTGTGACGTCAACTATACATGTCGCCAATGAGGCGGTATCCGCCCCCAGGCGATAAATGGCACAGGTCCCTACAGCTTGTATCACCAGACGCTGCTGTTGATAGTACGCGGGATTGGGGAACGAGAAGGTTCTTCGTCGGCGTTACCACCCCGGACGAAAATTATCGTTTTATAGGATAATTTTGTTGTGTGAAGCATGTACGATAGTGCTAATGGGATAATCCCGTTTTGTAGGATAATTTCAACTACAAAATTAAGTTCTAATGTAAATATATAAGAATGGAAAAGTATGTTGGAAAATTGGGGGGGGGGGAAATATATAGACATTTTCTTTAATAAGCCGTGTGATAATACACTGAAAGAATGTACTCTTCAAAACAACTCTTCAGGGAGCGTTCGGAATAGTCTCTCCTACACCGTATTCTGAAGTGGGTAGTGGCGGTAGCCTGGAAAAACATCCGACAAGAAGAGTTGCGACCGCACATTATTTGTATTTTTTATTATTTAATTTCAATAGATTATTTTTTTCACTTACAATTCCGATGATGAAAGAACGAGACAACTGTATGTTTAAAGTTTATTTTTATTTAGAACTTGCAAAGTAGGCATTTTTAACATCATGAAATATTTTTAAAATAGTTTAAAGGATTGGCAACGCCACATTCAGCAAATAATAATGGCAACGTAACCATTAACAATAACGTATGTTGGCACGTTAATGGTAACGTAACCGTAACAAGAAAAAGTGTGTTTAAACATGCGTAATTGAAGCGTAATCCACATCCTGCCCCTTAATTTTTTCTGGTCCTCTTTAAATTAGTGTTTTTTTTATTTCGACTTGATAATTCTAGATTGCCGCTTTGTTTAAGTGTTTTCTGAGAACAATGCAGAAAAATGACACATGGGAATTGTATTTTCAACGAAATTGAATCCTCTCTTAGTCTAGCAGGTTCTACATCGTATTCTACTCGTTTTCAAAATAATTTAAATTCATTTACAAGGACGCTTTAGACGTTATTTGCCCCAATACGGGTCGCGCAACTAATTTTGGTGGAGAGCCGCGATTTCCTCGAGGTCCACGAGCAAACAACCTTCCCAAAGACGCGCTCCACGCACGGCTAGCCAGACGCACGAGCGTGTCGGAGCGTATGTTTTCTATAGACAGCGGCGGGGATTGACAGAAGCCGCGGGCAAGTGGGGCGTCGGGTCGGCGGGGCCGGGGCGGGCCGGGGCGGGCCGGGCCGGTGAGGGCCGGGCGGCGACGGCGACGGCGAGCGGGCGGGCAGTCGCGGGTAGGACGCCGCCGCGAGCAGTCGGCTCCAACGGACGCGCTCGAGCGGGCGAGCACCGGGCGCCATGGACCTCCGGCGGCCGTCGTCGCCGCCGCCGTCGCCCCCGATGACCGCGTTGCTGCTGGTGCTGCTGCTCCAGATGGCGCCGTGGCCCGCCGGCGCCCGCCAGGTGAGACCCTGCCCCGCGTCGCGCCGCGCCGCGCCGGCTCCGCATTCCCCGCCGCGCTCCGCTTCCGAAGGAATGTATCAAAACCGGCACGCCGCGCCCGCGCCCCCGCACCAGCGCGGCCCACGCGGCGCGCGCGCGACGGCGCACGCCGCGTGCCCGCTGCGAGCATTGCACTCCGCGATCACCACCCCCTAGACTTCGGTTTTTTTAAGTGGCCGATTACATTACGTGATTGTTACACCTCATGCCTTATAAAATGTATATTTTTAATTCATTCGAGAACGTCGTTCTCAACGGGGCTCGTGGCCCCAGAAATATGGCCACTGTTAAAAAGATTCATTTTATGAGCCAGAAGGTGTAACAATGACCTAATGTCTTCGGCCACTTTAAAAAAATCGAAGTAGAGTGTCCATCCAGTTGTTATACTCGTAGTTGAGGCCTTCCAGGTAGTAAGGGCTCATTCAACATTTTTGCAGACATTTTATTAATACACGGTTGTGTAGATAGGGTTGAAATTATTAACCGCAGACAGTGTAACAATCCTGTGCTTGTAGTTGAGGCGATCGTAGTAGTAAAGACGAACTCAACATGAGGTAATTTTGTTTAAATACACCCTTGCGTACTCCAGTGACCTTTATGATCAAATATTTATTAATGTTCAGTTCTCGCTTTCTAAGAGAAAATACGTCACGAAAATGGATTTGATAAGTTCACTCTGTGAGGAGAGTGGACTCTTGCATTTGTTGACTTCCCCCATCCTACCCGGAACTACTGGCCTCAATTCTTTTTCTATACCATCTCTTTTTAACTTCATTTCGAAACTTTCATCCTTTTGCTTAGTATTCTGACGAATCGATTCTGAGATCATTTTTTAATAACTTCACTAACTACTTTTCTGTATGACGTCATTATGCGTTATTATATTACGTGGTTAGGTGCAAAATGATCTGATAACCGGAACTTCGGGCTATAAAAAATTAAAAAGAATACGAAAAAAATTATGGGAAAGTAGATGGTACGATACAATAGTAAACAAAACATTTCAACTGAACTCACATGTGAACAATGGATATTTCTTCTAATAATATGTGACTGTTTCCTGTAACTGAAATGATTAATTAGTAACGGTAGTCAGCAGTTTATTTTAATGATTGTCTTCAGTTTTAATGTGTGAGTAGGTAATTGGGAACACAATGACCTCTCATCATTAAGTAAACAGTGAGATTATGGACTTTAGGAAAATTCGATGCCAATATTGACTTCGCTTCCTAACTCATAGCAACTTGGATTGAATCACGCTCTAAAGGAAGATAAACTAATTCACCAGACAAATACTGTATACAGTTTTTTTTACAATTGGAGAAAGTATATGTGACTGAAATCGTGACAGAATCATGACGGAATCTCACGGGAAGTATTGATATCAGAATTTTTGTTTTTATAGCATTTTTTCAAATGTGGCTCCAGGAATGACTGTCAAACTTGTATCTCCTAAGATACACTATAATGAAATATTATTGCTTAGATTATTGAACTTTATTATAAATTAAAGCTTACTTGATTGAGTTCTCAACGATATTCGTCAGGTCATGGAGATTTAAAGAGAGGGAGATTTACGGAAACCAATGAACACCAGAAAGCATTTCGGCCTCTCTAGCTTTTGGTAAATGAAAACCACACTTCTTTTGCGAAATACCTTTATTGAATAAAATAATTGACCTTATACAGCATACGACGCATGACGAACTCGTAGTTCCTGAGCGAAATGGTGTTCCAAGAATTTTGGCTTCACCTGCGATACAATGCGTGCTGCACTACTGAAGTGGGACTCACGTACGTAACGTGCTTCCTTCACCGACCTAGATTCTAGCGAGTGACAGTTTGTTAGCAAGAGTGCTTTCATTTCTTTAGATCGCATCCGTAATGCACTTCGTTGTGTGCAACGTCTATTTTGCAATTTACGTAATGATTTCGTAAGATTTTTGTTTAGGATCTGAGCTGCATTATGTTATTGAACATTAAGAAGAAGAAATACTCGTATGTTCAAACATATCAGTCCTTCATCGCAAAATTGCAATTATAAAACGAGATAAAACTGACAGAAAAGATATACTTACAATGAATTCTCGAATGAATTTGACAGCGGATAGTCATTTAATTAAATGTTCAATTTATAATTATTAACTAAACTTAACGAATTGATATTATCCCTAAAATCTGAAAATTAAAGCTTGGAGATAAAAAAAATTGATGAAGATAAACTTAACAGCATCATTAACCATTTACTTTTGCAATCACTTTGCGAGTTGTGTGTCATTTTCAAGTATAGACCTAGGCATTAATTTGTGAATTTTCTGTAGATGCCTCCACTCCGAAACGAGTGTTATGCGATTTCTGAAACATCATCCCTATTATTTATATCACACAGAACATATCTTTGGCAGTTTTAAGCGTTTGCAAGGAATGTTGAATATTACTACAACGCTTACAATACATGTTTAAATGTTCAAAGCATGTTAACGCAAGTATGTACGGTACTTAAAAAGTGAATATTTGATCATCTCATTGATCGAATTCAATTATCAGACAATAGTTAGTTATCAGTTGCGTGGCGATATCCTACGAGCGAAATATAATTACGTTCAAGTTTATCAATCATTTAATCACTTCATTATTTTAAATTAATTACAAAAAGTCATTAAAAGATATCTATTCACTTTTAAGGGGTTTGGAAGTTGGCCGCTTATATTATGAAGTTGTAGTCTTGGAAAGAGAGTAATTAAAAAGTGTATGGACACTACAAAGACAGATGTCTCGTTTGAAGACGTCCTATAAACACGAATAGTGACTCAAAATTGTTTCCCGAGAAAAATACTTAATTATTAGAATTTCATTATGTCATACATCGTTTGTTTATTACAACACTAATATTATTTTTTATAATTATGCTAATTCTATTTAGAGGGTGGGGGCCTAGGATGTAAGCACATTAGGTAGAGGTAGAGAAGGATAGGAAGGGGGTATAAATGAAGATTTTTGTATATGACGATTCATGCTTTGAACGACCCCCTTAAGTGTCGTATCTTGCAAGGTTATACAAATTGAAATATATTTGCTTACTCTGGGACAACCCACTGTACTTAATCATACGTAATGGTCTCGTACATGGATGTACGACATGTCTTCTTCTTCTTCTTCTTCCTTTTCCCGTTATACGGGGACGGCGTTAATTGGTGTGGGCTCATTTTTATTAATTTTCGCACACTCTATTTTTACACAGATTTGGCGAATGTTTTACGGCCGGATGCCCTCCCTGACGCCAACCACAAGGGACACACAAGCACATTACACGTAGACAATACACACACTCACGAAACACACATAAACATATCCGAGGCGGGATTCAAACCCATGATCCACTGGTCCAAGATCACCACGGCACTACTGTCTTAGCAATCTCGGCCACCGGATCGGCTCGTACATGGAAATACGTTATCCCAACTATTTCTCCTTTCTCAAAGAAAGGAAAAATAGATAATATATTTTATTAGATTAGAAATTAAACGAATATTTATAAAAATATTGTTTATTAACACATTCTTTGCCTTAAATCATGTCGCAGGCCATTTTACATCCGGTTATGTACAGCCTATTGAGTGGAAACCATGTAGACCGACGTGGCGCGCATGGTCAGGGCTTTATTGTTCTGGGAATTGTTTATGGTCGTCGTGAGCGATATTTCCCGCGGACGCGAGTGTTGCCAGGTCCTTGCTCCCGGGGGCGACGCGGACGCGGATGCAGGCGCAGGCACGGACGCGGGCGCGGGCGCGGGCGCGGGCACGGTCCGAGCGGACGTGATTACGGCCGCGCCGCGCCGCCCGTCGGCGCCGTTACCCGAACACGGCCTCGGAGACGCTCGCCGCAACGCCACGAGGCCACGACTTAGACTGATTGATTAGTGATTCCGGGCGCGTCAACTGCTAACATCATTGCTCCCGTAAGTGTAGTGTACGGTTATTTTTTGCTCGGGAGGTGGTGGTGATCTTCCCCTGCTGGGTGTCGAGATCCGGCGCCGACCTACCGTCTATTAGCGGGTTTTTCCCCAACGAGGGTTCTCCCACCAGCGGGGCTCCGCCACAACCGGGACAAGCTGCAAGTTCCCGACCGGTCTCCAGGCATGTGTGGTAGTGTAGTGCTTGTAAGTGTAGGTGTGTGTTAAGGGGATAGGGCAAGGAATGGGAAGGAAAGATCAAGCGCGTTCCATGGCCCGTTTGTTATGGTACTCCGGCATTCGCTCGATATTGATCGGAGAAACAACGGAAAAGTACTGATCAGAGCATTCGGCCTGATCGCCGATCAGAGCAGCCGGCCAGAGCAGCTGGCAGAGCAGTCGGCCTGCCGGCTGCGATTCTCTTCTGGATGGTGACATAATTCGACCTAGCTGTCTAGCTAATGTCGAAAATCCTGCTACCATCGGGACTCGAACCTAGGACTTCCCGGTCAGTGGCACTGCAGTGACATCAGTTGATGACCTGATTTCCTGATCACAATGCCATGGCCACAATGCTATGGGCTACGCCAAGGGCCACAATGCTATAGGCGAAGATTATGTGGGGTAGGGGATGTGGCTACGATTGGAGCTCATTGCTGTGTTTCAAATAATATTAATTTCAAGAAAGGTGGGAAATATGTCATTTGTTAAAGGGCTAGTGATGAATAGATATAATCATGACATGTTGATTTCTCTGGAAGGAAAACTATCTGTACTTGTCTACGAGGAATACCGTCGGACAAGTTTGACTAACAACGTAGACGTATTTTAGTAATTAAAACTCCCATCGCATTTTCCTTTATTTATTAACCCGTTTAGATGTAGTGATACTTATTACTGGTTTGTATATAAGTAAAAGAGCAATCGCTCGACATGAAATTTGAAGTCAGCTTATCAGTGTTGCAAGGAGATTCGCGACTTGTAATAATTCAGTTCCTACACAAAAATATATGACAGATATGTGTGCACATTTTCCAAAGTTTATATGATATTCTCTTCTCTATGATTTGCGTAAAATTGAAAATTTGGAAACATCACTTTTATATTGATTCCTCGTTTTATTCTACCATCTTGCCTCCACATCCAGGGGAAATGCCGGGTACCACGCTCTCTAACATTTATTCTGGTTACGACCATAAACTAGAGAAATCCAAGAAAATAGTTTTAAACGCGCTGCCTTTCTCTAATGAAAAGTTACATCGCTTCGTTTTCAAGTTTACGTGAGTGAATTGACGCATTCCTGTTTTACGTAGTAATGCTACTGTTCTAGAGATAACCAGTGTTTAGATGGTCGTTTGCACAAACCAATACTTGGCGGTCATTTTTGACGCCTTCTCCACGTTGCGGCTGTTTTGTACCTCTTCTGGCGCGATCACCATGATACACATCCATTTCATCACCTGATGTGACCAGAGGGCCCTTGCACATACTATCAGTGTGCTTATTGCCACACTTTGAGGGTGGACGGTGGACCCTATCGGCTTGGTCCGATATTAGCGGAATAGGTGAAAATGTGGCCGCACCTATGTAGCCTCAGCTGTGGTTCTGAAGCCCATTCTGTGCGCAATCTGACAGCACCATCCCCACGTAGTTACCAGCGAGGAAATGGCGCTATACAGTTACAACGCGTACATACACTAAGCTCCTACGCCACCCGGACAGGCCAGGAAGTAAGGGATGCCATTAGAAAGGTGATGCAAGGTGATTGGGTGTGCGCACCTTGCTACAACACACGGGTGAACACGCCGCCCTTCTGTCCGAAAAAGCCACAACATTTATGTAAATATGTTATTAATGGTGCAGTCCCGGTTAGGTAGAGCGACGACCGGTTTGGATGGTTGAAAACGCTTCCGTTTGAAGCATCGGGGACTTGCCAGCAGTTTTTCGTTCGTGTTGTGATACATAGGTGTCTGTTATGAAGATATTACGACTAGGGAACTCATGTTCTTATCCAGAACACACAGTACCAATGGCTCTTTTAAGAGGACATTGGTATCGGTTTTCATTAGAAAATATCCCGTTTATTATATTTCATGAATTTGTAAGCCCAGGATAAATTTCGTTGTATGCAGACAAAACTATTTATTTATTTAAGGTCTCAACACTATTCGGTCCGTATTTAAATATTTTGTCTTGTGATTGTGAATACTTTTCTCACTTTCGGTCAATTGCTCAGTTTGACTTCTAAACGTTGAAACTACCAGAGAGAATGCTGGATTTTGGAAGTATGTGAGGTAAATGCAGATCTAGAAAGTATTTAAAAGAGGGACAATTTTTTTACAGATCCTACCTTAAAATAATATTTTCGAAATAATATTTTTTTTCAAATGTTAGCTTGAAAAAAGTGCATTCGTTTTGCAAGTACTATTTTGGGGTGTAATGCGAAATTAATAAAATACTATTTAAAATGTTGATTTGGAGGGACATGGCTCTATACTCTCCCTCTCCAAGCCAGTCATTGTACTGTATGTAGCTACAAAAGTACAAGCAAAATAAAAATGCTTTAAATTTAATATATTTTATCATTTAAAAGAGGAGTGGGAGATTAATTTACAACATTAAGTAATAGATACAGTAATAGAAAAATTCATTGATTTAATTTAAGTAATCTAATTAATTCATCATCCAAGCTCGAGCTGAGAATGATAGCTCGCGGCGACTATCACATTGCAGAATCCTGAGCCATGGATACGTATCCTACGCAACGTATGAGCAATATCACCTTCCGAATGCGAAGAAGGCGAATTGCGTGATATATTCCAAAGGTTTTGTTTATTTATTTACTAGTCATAAAAAACAGTTAAAAACTTTAAGAAGTAGAAAAAACATGAATTGAATAGCGTACATAAATTAGAAGATAAGCATCCTGAATAACTTCACTGCATAGTCTCATGGTGATCTATATGTTATTCATGCACGTCAGACGTAATGCACATACGCGTAACAAAGAGAGAACATACATACATTAAGGCGTAAAATAAATGAGTTGTTAGGAGCATGCAAATATACGTAAATTGTAATTTCGTAATCATCGGAAACATTTGACAAATTTTCTGAGTCATATAACCTCCACAGAAGAAGTTTAGGCAAGACGCATGAGGAAAGTTGCAGAACGGAGAGTTCTCATTCTGTGTAATGAGTTCCCTGAGCGTCAGCGTCCAAGGAATCGCCAATGAGTGAGAACCGCAATGCGCATACTGCAACGGGGAACTCCTCAGCTGCCCCTCCTTCTTCCCGCCGCGTTCAGCTTCGAACACGCACGGCGGGATTTTCTTGTAAAGTGGGTCTCGCTAACGAGAAACAAGTCGGCCTCTCTAGATAAGTGCTTAAGACTCTAATTTAGAAAAATGTTTCAATTGCGGCTCTTCTCTTTGTAAAATGAGGAGCAAACATTCAAAAGGTGGCATGTCCTTTTGGCAAAAATTGAGTTTTTATGTTGTTTTTACCTAGAATTGTATTTCCAAGGAAAATTATGAGATGTCTTACAATACATTAGGTAGTACTCTATTTGTTGAGTTAATGACGACGTTGAAAAATATAAAATCTGTGCTATACTTTTCATTTTTTATCGGAAGTGTGAGAAGTGGACGTGTCACGTTTTGAATGATTTCTCCTCAAATTAGGTTTAAAAATATTTATTATAATTAATAACAAAACTGACACAAAAGAAAACCAGGGATCATTCAAGTCAAAGAAAATATGGAATGCTCTATTCTTGCAATGCCAAATGTTAGAGTAAAATTCTCAGAATCTATTGAAGTTAGACGTAGTAAATTTTTACAGGCAACAGATACATTACTCGTAATAACACTGAAATAACGATTTTGAAACTCTGTAAGGTTTTTGAAAATTAAAATATTTTCTCATAATGCGACTTTTTACGTTTTCTAGTAAATAAAGTCCTGCAGAATGAATAATACTAAATTAATAAGAAAAAATGATTTCAGTAAATGCAGAAAACCCCTATTAACAACTGAAAATTTGTTTCCTATTAAAAATGTAAGCTGATGAAAGGAACAGGAAATTACTATAAAAACATCAATTTTCAGGAAATGGGCTCTAAATATGTAATCCTCAGTACGAACAGCCCAATAATGTGCCTCATCAGAATAATCATTTACCAATTACAACTTTTTTTAGACACAGTTTTTTATGATGATTAGATTGAAAACATAATTTTGTCAACTTCTCTGCATTTATCTTTGAGTATTGATGCGCTGCATTGTGCAATAATATCCAACAGTATTGAAATATGGTTTACAAAATGGGGTAGTAGATGAAAACTAACCAATTTAGTTACTTCTCATAAATAATATAAGGATGTAGCTTGGGTTACAGACAGTTTGCGTAGGACCAAGTTGGCTGGCTGATAAATTCGAAAGTTAATAAATGCAATAGTTAAGCATTGTTATGGAACATATTTGTTTCTTTGGATATTAAAGAAGAAGCAATGTATCAGCAATCAACTTTAAATATTCTGTTAAAATTATACCCTTACGTTACGAAGTCAAACTAGTGTACCCGTACGAGAAATCTCGCATGCAATACCCCGCTCTCTTCCTTATTTTTTAATTTACATATGAAGCCTGTAATATATATATATATATATATATATATATATATATATATATATATATATATATTTCTTCAAGACCCTCTTATCCTCCGTCACTTGTTCTATATGTCACTTTGTAATTGATAACAATATAATACACCCTTTTCAATACAAACTATTCTTATTTATTTTTATTTTTGAGCAAAAAGGTACACCCGTGTAATTCAATCGCGTAGAATATCAAGTCATTAATAATTTCACATACAGTTGCAGATTCTACAGGCTCTGAACCGGCGGAGTAGAATCAAGAAGTATGGAACCAGAAAAAAATGTAATAGAATGGTGAAGAAGATCTAATCTTGTAGATTACGGTGTAAGAAACGTTCCTTTGAGGCCTTTGGCTTTGTTTAGGATTTATTTAACGATATAGAGTCGAAAACCCTGACATGCGTCGCGGGTTGCATTTTACATGAATCTTTAGATGCGTGTTTTAAACAAACCCTTCATATTTTTAAAGTCAGTGTACAATTAGTCATGTATCCATGAAACTCTCTTTCTTTAGTGACGCTATTTATAAAGATTGGTTGCGTGTGAGAACCGGAAAGGGAAGGTATACTACTGAAATAATATAGGAGACGATTGTTTTGTTTCTGAAAGTCGTTGTGAGTCACTGAGGAGGTAGTGAACCTTGTGGTTACGACTTGTGGTTCTACAGAAGCACATAGCGTATTGCTGCTTATGACTGTGTCAGTCAAACCGGACACGACAGGAGTAAACAAGATGCTGTTGTCTGTGCTAACAGTTGCCGAAATGGGTGTTTGCTTCTGTCAAGAACATGACACAAGTGGTAAGACGGGTCTCCAGCACTTGATACTTAATTACTTCAGCTTGCAAAAAGCAACATTTCTGTAAAAGAATAATATTTCCTTTAACAAAAGTCACACAAAATGCAATGTTAAATCATACTTTCGTGATAATGTATTTTTTGTGAAGATGATAACATCATCTTCACGAGCTGTAACTACTAGCAGTAATAGATGTAGAAGGCACGCGAGTTATCATTCCCGAAATTTTATTTTCTGATATATAGGAATCTCCCAAATATATTTCTATAATACAAAGTGTGTTCCAGTTCTGTTAGGATAGTGGCTATAGATAATAAATATCATGTATTATGTTAACAAAATCACTTTAATTACTCAAATTAGTCTCTTCCTGATTCAATATACAGTTGAAATCGCTTTAAAAGATTTTTTTTAAACAGTCGCAGTAGTGCTGTTTTGGAAGTGCATTTAGTACTGCTGTACAATTTTCTTGGATGTCCTTAACGACATCGTAATGGTGTCCTTTCATTGCCAACTTTATTTTTTGGATCTAGCAGATGTTGGCTGGGACCAAATCCGGCGAATACAATGGATGATCAAGTATTGTGACTCGTTAGCAGACCACAAACTCGCACATGATCTTCGCTTTGTGGCTGAGACTTTGTCATGAAGGTGCGACCGTGATCCTGCCAATCCGATTTTCAGGTCGAAGTCAACGAATTCTCGCCCACAAACGATGGAGGATGTCGAGATAAGCCGTTCAAAAATTCTCAGTGTTAAACAGACATTACCGTCAACAATTTTCACTATATCAAACGTTTCACTGGCTGATTTTCCTAACTTCACACAAAACTGAATGTTGCACAGCTGCCCCAACACCATTTTCCGACTAGTGTCAGACGCGTACTGTTACATTCGCGTCCAGGACGACTACTGAAGCGGTGCTAGCGGTTTGAAATTCGTAACAGCTGTTGTTGAAACTACGATGATCGTAACGCCATAATTCATCAAAAGATACCATTGTTGTGTGAAATTTTACATAAGCAGTCCTAACGGAACTGGGATACACGGTGTAGACGCAAATAGCCTAAAAGTGCCGTTTCATTTACGCAATTCGCTGTGCTATTTTCAACTTACAAAAACACGAAACTTATTTTCAATTATTTTTCATTGTTTTACTGGAAACAAAGTGTTCATAGATTTTCCGAAAACTTTCGTAGGATATTTACAACAGTGTTCCATTTTGCACGAACAAACCTGTCCTACTACGAGTATGCAGTAGTAAAGTTTGCGCGAGGAATCTGTGCACTCCGCGGACGACACAGAGAAGGGAAACGGAAACACTGAGTGCCATCTCAAAAACATCGACTTCCTTCCTATTCGATAGGTAGCTTCAGAAAAAAAAAACACATTTCGTGAAAGAAAGCACACAAGGAAACCAATGAAACAAATTATTAATTCGGGTACTACACCTTTCTGAGCGATTATCATCCCTAATTGGTATTGGACGACCCGATGGTTTCTTATAAGCGATGGTCTTTTTACCACAAATAACAGGCTGATTCTTACCTTCTACTCACACTTCCACTTGTTCTGCATTGTTTTATCCACTTGAAAAATCTCAAAAGACAGTATTTACTGATAAACAGTACTTAAATACAGAATGAAAACAAATTATCTTTCATTAGGATGCTTACATATCATGTTTACTTATGATTCAATGTACCTTCGAAGGATACTTTTGCCCTTGTCTCACCTAACTTGCTTTGATGTTTCCTCAAAATATTTTGGATATTTGTTACAGAAAAAAGATCAATTCCCATTATTTGTTGTCGATCAGCTGTGTAGATAGGAAGTATGAATTGAATTATACGAAGACTTTGACGTTTTATCGAATCTTTCTGAGTGTCTTCATAGGTATGATGAGTATATTATTGATTCTACTGTTAAAAAAGTTGTGCATTTTAAATCGGCAATGTAATACCGAAAACACTACCGGACTCTCTTCAACCGGTCTCAACATTTTGCGTAGCACAGGCGTCGTTTTCTTTACCTCTGGCTGGATTTTGCCTTTAGAGGAACTCAATAAGTGTACAATTGACACAAAGAACATGACTCAACAAACGGTTTCACAATTTATGCGAAAGCAGTTTTTGAAATTGGTGAAGATTAATTATCTTCTCGACGATGTTGGAAAGACTTTGTAATAATTTATTTACGATACTTTTAGGTCTCACAATACAAAATTGGTTTTCTTAACACCAGCATTTGCAACCGTCAAATCACGAATTGCTCACGCAAAATTTAGAAGCATCTTTTTTTTTAAATTTATTTCGAGAGGGATGAAATCTCTTTCGTCCTCTACATCTCTGGATATATGTCTGGCTCAGACCACGATTTCATTCATCAGGCCACTCGTATTGCAGAACTTTAATAAATGGACCATTCATCGTGCCATAAATCTTGCCCAGGAGAACGAGGCCATAAACTGTTGTGTGGAGAGCTGTCGGAAGAGGATGCACAAAAGCAACGCAGGTGGCGCGGCGCGCTGCGCGGCGCGGGTCCCGTTCCTCCGGGAAGCGCGCAGTAGGTGAGGGCGCGTGGCGTGTGAACGCCGCGGCCGCTGCGGATCGCCGCCTGCCCAATGGCGCGCGACGCGACGCCGCTCGACTCGACGCGGAAGGGGCGTGGGGGGTCCGGAAGGGCAACTGCAGCGGCGGGCGGGTCAAGGCACGACACAGCAGCATGGCACGGGGCGGCGCGGGGCGGGAAGGGGGCGGGTCGTGGAGGAGCGAGGCGGACGGGGCGGGCGGCGCTGAACAGAGTGGCGTTGGGCGGGGCGAGGTGTGGCGGGGTGAGGTGGGGCGGGGCGGGGCAGAGCGGGGCGGGGCAAGACGGCACGGGGCCGGACGGGGCGGGAGGGGGCGGGACGGGACGGGGCGTGACGGGACGGGGCGGGAGGGGACGGGACAGGACGGGGAGGGATGGGTGGGGACGCGACACGACGGGTCGGGACGGGACGGGACGGGTCGGGTCGGGACGGGACGGGACGTGGGGGGTCCGGAAGGGCAATTGCAGCGGCAGAGCAACGGAGCGAACGGGATGGGACGGGACGGGACGGGACGGGACGGGACGGGGCGGGGCGGGGCGGGACAGGACAGGACAGGGCGGGACGGGGCGGGACGGGACGGGACGGGACGGGACGGGACGGGACGGGGCGGGGCGGGACAGGACAGGACAGGACAGGGCGGGACGGGGCGGGACGGGACGGGGCGGGACGGGGCGTGGTGGGACGGGACGGGACGGGGCGGGACGGGGCGTGGCAGGACGGAACGGGACGGGACGAGAGAACGCGACCTGACGGGATGGTGCAGCGCGGGGCGACGTGGCGCGAGGGGTGGCGGGGCCGGGCGGGGTGGCGCAGCGCTGAGCAGCCCCTTCCGAACCGGTCGCCCGCATGTCACTGACCTCGGAGACGCTCCCACGCGCCTCCGCGGGCAGCTGGCGCCTCATCACAACAAACCCACGTGTGCGCGCCCGCCGCACAGTGTTCTTTTTTACGCATCTAGGACGACAAAAATCAATTTCTCAAAAACTACTCGTCCAATCTCGATGAAACTTAACATACAGCATACACTAAGAACATTTATTATACTGTCAGTGTTTCATAATTATATCTTTAATATTTCAATGGGTATTGTTATATATGGCTTTTAATTAATGAATATATCAATTAAATACCTCTCAATTTCTTCAGTTCTAAATAATGCAGCTAATTTACTCATCTCTATTTGTCACGATTTGCTATCTGAACATAACAGAAGTAAAATTATAAATTCCTACGAATTATTACGATATCGTTCCTAGTAAAAATGGCAAAAATTCACTTACCTAAAATCAAAGGCAACAGACTGTTCACGAAGTGTCCTCAACCCTCGCCTCTGATACTCACTGAGTAGATTTATTTCCAGTTAAAATGTTGCATATTTTTCCATCAACCATTGTCATTTGCAAATTGAAGGTTACTGAAATTTCTTTCCCTGCTACATGGATAAATTATAGGTTCCAGCTTTTTGATTTGCTTCTTCACATTACAATACTCTTCTTTTACAACCTGTGCAGACACTTTCACATATCGCACTTTAAGAGAGCAAAAAACCGTGTTGATGATGCTCTGGGGTTTTGCCACAATAATCGGCATTCACTTTTGTTGATTTCCAGTCTCAGAGGGACAACAGAAACGATAAAATTATTTCCATCATCAGATGCAGAATCTGAAAACTTCTGTTTGTAAGTACTGTGACCCGAACTGCCATCAGAACACCACTTGCTAAGTAGTGTATACGACTCGAATGCTCTCATATCCATCATCTGCTCGGCCACTTCCTTTTGTGCCTCTAAAAGGGGCTCAGTTGTTGTCTTTAGAAGTGCTTGTAATCGTACTTCTGCAAATGCCACCTACACGGAAATGCTCACTTGCGGGATAGCAATCCTGCTTGGCTTCGAGAACTGCAGAATATGGTGGAAACATGTTAAAATGTCTCTGTTTTGATTCCTTGTATGAAATTTTGTATTGATGTACCGTTGATTTGCTATCTATAAAATATGCTAGAGTTTGTTCTTTGGTGAAGTCTTCATTCTTCTCAGCAACAACACGAGATCTTTTTGAATTAGTTGCTCGTTGAGGAGAAGCCTCACTCAATTCTCTAACAATGTCCGCAGCATCTCGCTTTCCTGACTGTATAAGAGAACTTTGAATAGCAAAAGATAATTCTTTCGGTGATCTATTTTTTAATAAATCGTTAACTTTCCTTCTCTTGCTTCTTTCAGTACAATCGTGGAAAAGTTTCATTGGTCGGCCTCTTTTCTTTGTTTCTTCACTTCTTGTTTTCTGTGGTGTAATAAGATATTCAGTGAATATGCTTTCTGGAAAACAAATGCTTCCAGCGAGCCACACCTCGTTTTGTAGCGCAAATCTTTCTAGATGTCTTCCACATTTCCCCCATTTTGTTTTCATTCTTGCTACGAATGTATGTAAAACATTCTTAATATTACGCTCGGAACCCTTTGAACACTGTTGGATGTTCAATATCTGCACAGTGTAATTGTAAAGTTCAATACACTCGCTCTTTCTGTCGCCCCGCTGCCACTGCTCGAATAGCTCGCGCCGGCAGACAGAACGCTCAGGCACTGAAAATGATAAATATTTCTTAAACGCGCAAGAATGCGCACAAGATAAAAACGAATACTTGTTACCAGATGTCTGCGGGTCTACACAACGAAATATCTCGGTGTCTTCACGTGCATTCATTAACTTATGTCTCGATAAAAAGTGAATTAAGATTTTTTTTAATTCCTTTTCTAGTCTCATTTTAAAGCCTTATAGAAGGAAGCCTGTACAACTCATCGCAAAGTCCCGTATTCCATTTGAAAGTACATACAATGACCTTGAGAATCCATAGCACAATATGCATATAAGACGCTAAAGAACGCAGGAATCTAACGCACGAATCGAACTTTTAAACGCCACTGCGGCCGGGCTCGGACACCGTCAGCGGAAGTGTATATTTAGCGCAGTGTCTTATCAGTACAGTCCGGTCAGAAATGATACAGCCATCGATTCCGTATGATTTGAAGCTTTTGCAGTGCGGTGAGCAATGAATGGAAGCCCGTACGTGAAATTAAAAATTTGATTTTTGTCGCCCTAGAATGGGAAAATAGAACACAGTGCGCCGCGCGGGACGCAACGGCGAGGTGCGCCCGGGGCCCAGCTGGCACCGGCCGCGCCCACTCGCGCCGCGTGACCGTTATTTGGGCGACGTTCACTTCAGCTGTTCCAGTCACTTTCGCAAATAGCGTTTTATGGAGCTTCTTCATAGAGAGAGCTCCTCAGAAGTGAGACTGAAAGATATGCTTATAACATCCTGAAAATACCACAAAGAACTTTTGTGCATCTACTTTGCTTCCTTCGCCATTCAACTTCCACAAAAGGAAATATAGGCTTCCGTAAGCGGAGTGAATAGATACTTGGCTGTATGAGATATTCAATATGAAGTGGAAGTTAGATACTTGGCTATATGGGAGATGCTACGTCCGAAGCACAGTTACCAACGTTTCGGTCGTGGAATTTGCAAATGCGTTTCGGCATAAGGAAGATCGCAGTGTGATGACCGGAACGTTGACAGTTGAACCTCACGCGGCATCTGCACAACCAAATATCTACTTTCCATTTAACGTTGAGTATCCTCGTTTGTTCTTTAATATTGAACTGTTGTGTCTTTTGTTCTGTCAGACTAAAATAATGTATCATTATCATTACCATTTGAAAAATTAAGTAACGTAAGGAATAACTGGGCTCGGTATGATAGGGCTCATTGACATTCATCGACATCTGATTCTACTCATCGTGGTCAATGTATTCAGGAAATAAATATAAAGTAATAAATAATGAATATAGTAATACATGGAATAAATCGATCACTCTGGCTTGACTGTAAACAACAAAATCATGAGACAAAAAAAGAGGACATTATTCTTAGTGTCATTTTCGGGAATTCACTTTCCCTGTGTGAACACTTCGTTGCATTTTCATTGCGTGTCTGCGACTTGAAAATTATTAATAAAATTCTTATAATTCAGCATCACTTATTTGGTGGGCAGTTCCTTTTTGAAAACCGAAAAGTATTCATGAATCGCTTGACGGTGCGCTTAACTGCCATGCAGAAGCATGGGCGACCCACAGGCCGCCTCTCATTTACGAATAATCAAGTTAATTTGTTTTTTATGTCGAAGAAGTTGTTTTCAAAACTTACTCTCTAGAAATACCCATAATTTTTTCATCTCACGATTTAAAAGGATTAAATCTTCATATATTTGAAAAGTTTAGACGCATGTCATAATTCTACGCAGGGCTGGAACCAATGAGCCAGAACGGTTCTTCATGCAGAGGGAGGCAGTTCAGAGGACCGACAAAATTTACGATTATGAAAGTACGACTTTGATATTTTTTCATTAAAATACATTTAAAATCGCAATTTACAGTTGAAAATTTTCCAATTTGTCTGTTGCAATGTTAAATCATTTAAAAAAATGTGCTGTACGTCCACGCATTTTTGAAAATGATTGCAGAATTTAGCCTGTGGAAAGTTATCAGAAATATTGCAATTATTATCAATACATTTTAACGGTGCGCACAATTGAAGTTTTGAATTTTTAATCGCGACAAACTGGAAATATCTGCGAAGCGACTTACGAATTCTCAGTTTCACCACAGATACAATGAGGTACAGATTTAATCGTAAAAAGAGCTCCCTTCCAAGAAGGATCACTGAATTTCCAAATCCCAGGCATCGAGCTAATCGTCTTTCTCCGTCTAGTGTCTCCTTGCGTGAAGGAAACCGAAAGAGTGCTCTTCGTGGCCAAACGAGTTTCGTGACTGAGAAAATCTGCGAGTTTTTCAACACCCGCCAGGTGGGGCTTTCCCTTTAGCTCATATGAGGCACATTCTGAGAGTCACACACTTAAAGAATCCTCACACAACCGGTTTTGGGTGTAACTGCAGGGTCACTACCCTGCTTTTACCTCTCCACTTCACAGCAATTGCTCTCATTACGCACCAATGCTGAGTAGCAGCTGCTTGTTACTTGTGGTGACAGTCTCCATTTTCTTGCTCTCCATGCCGCCATTGTAGAAATTCATTTGCGTACATGATTCTGATTGCCTGAGTTTAAGAAATTGAGGTATAAAGTTTTCTGTTGAGACTGTGTCAGGTTGTGTCAAATGTTTAAGGTGTCTAGGATAAGGAGTACATGAAAATGGACATGGTATCTTAAATATATTTATTCTATATTTTCTCTTGTATGAATCAATTCAATATTTGAGAATTATTTTGAAATTAAATAATTCTCAAAATAATTGTAGTTAGTATATTTTTTAAATACTTGGCAGCTTTTCTATGAGATGATTATCCATGTAAGTCTGTATTTTGTTAGATATCCACGAACTCGGGAAAAATTTAAAAAATGAAACTGGTACAATTTTGGCAGAAAAACTCCAATCTTTAATTATACTATTCTGCCAACACTCAGCGCCCAACTGAGTGTCAGCCCGCCTCAACACCCAGCGAAGTCTCAATCAATGTGTCAGTACTTACAATTGATTTATTAGTGATACCGGGCACATAAACGACTAAAGTCATTAGTCCCGTAAGTGTAGTGCATATCGTGGGAGGTGGTGGCGATCTTCCCCGCTAGGTGGTGAGGTCCGGCACCCACCTACGTCGGCTCGCGGGTATTTTCTCCAACCAGGTATCTTCCACCAGCGTGGCACCGCCCCAGCCGGAACAAACTCTAAGATTCAGACTGGTCTCCCACAAATGTGGTAATGCAGTGAATGTGAATGTGAGTGTATATAAGTAAGGGTTAAAGGTAGGACAAGATGTAGAAAAGATCGCGCGCGCTCCGTGGCCCGTTTGTTAGATTATTGCTCCGACATTCGCCTGGTGTTGACAGGAGAAAACACGGAAAACTTCCAATCAGAGCAGCCGACCGCTAGAATTCTCCCCCAGACAGCGACTGAATGCGATCTAGCTGACAAGCTAGTGTCGAAAATCCTGCCACCGTCGGGATTCGAAACTTATGATTTCCCAGTCAAAGGCACTGCAGTGACATTACTTGATGCCCTGGGCCACTTTTGTCGGTCTCACTACTTACGACACAGCTGACGTGATGCTCCAAGGCTCCAAGGAAGAGCCGCCCGCCATTAAACATTTGCTTTTTACATGTTGCATTATGGAACAGCAATTTTTAATTTTTTTTGTATGTAAAGATCTGTTGTATTGTATGTGCACTACTGTACACTTAAGTTATTGCAGTACTTTTATTAAATTATTTAATTGATTGTAGTGTGGTACGAGCGCATTTTATTTGTAATTCTTGAACAGTTTGCGTGCTACGTTTTGAAAAACCATTGCGAATGGTTTTGTTCAGCAGCAGTTTCGCTGCTGCAGGCCACTGGCATATAACTAAATCTTCAGAATATTAGAATAGAAGTCATAGCACTTATCTTCTAAATGTATAAACATTATTGTTTGTTGTTATTAGGAAAATTATTTTTAATCTCGGTAGAGTGATGCCTTTGGCATACACGTTATACGCATAATCTTTTTTTGGGTCGTAAATAATAATGTGCTATTTAATATACTCCGAACACGTAAGCAAACATCACATCAAGGCCATTCGTCAAGACAAAATGCATATTAGTTAATTTATGATTCTTTTTCATCTCATGTGATTAGAAAATAACCCGTTCGAGTATCAACAACGTTAAGACAAAAGATGAGTGTGAGTAGAGTTGGTAAAACATTATACTCCATCGGTTTATCTCGGCGATCTGTGGGTACGAAAGTGCATAACCGGTTGTTCTAGGCAGCGAGGGAAGCCTCCGTGGCCCTAGAGCGGGAGGTGAAATCGGTCAAGCGTCCACCCACAGCTGGCGGGGCGGCGCGGATGGTCTTATGCGGGCGGGGGTGATCGTGGGCGGCCGGAGGGCGGGTCGCCGAGATGGGCGGCGATAGGCGCGCGCTCGTGCGGCGCTGGGCGGAAGCGCGCCCCGGGCGACCACGAGCGCTCCCAATCCCCACATTCGCGCGCCCGAATCGCCGCGCCGCCCCCCGGCCCGGTCACAGCCACGCACACCGAAACACCGGCGCCGTTCGCGAAGCGTCTGTTACTTCGGTCTGCCCATACACCACTGTATTGTAGGTTGTAAATTTCACAGAGGTTTTTTTTGTGATTAAAAAAACTGGAGAGGGTGGCGCAGTTCTGGCTTCAGTTTCGGATTTAGCGCGTTGACATACATAGGAAAACAAGTCTTTGAATCTGACTAAAAGCCCCGAAAACAAACAAACAAAAAATACAATTTCACGATGGTTTTTCGCGATTTGAAAAAAATGGAGGATGGTGGCGCAATTCTGGCTTTAGATTCGGATTCAGAGGGTCGACAAACATAGAGAAACGCGTGCCAAGTCTTTGTGTCTGACAAAAACCCCTGAAAACAAAAAAATACATTTGAGGAGCTAGATACAATAACAGAGAAAGTGAAGTTACGCTTTTTGGAGAAATCACAAGTGAAAGTTTCAAAATTTAATAACTATGTACTATTTAGTTTGTTAGTGTCAAATGCTATTTACACTTGTTTTTTTAATAATTGAAGTCATTAATAGAGTGGCATTTTTCTAAAAGTTGAGGATGGTTATAATGTTTATTAAAATTATATATTTTACGCTGTTTTTGCATGAAATGAAGGAACTTTATCAAAATATGGTTTCAAATCGATTTTGAGGTAAGTTTGATGAGAGATGATATAGGATTTGAAGGGAATGGACTGTTTTTAATGTAATTAACCATATTCTGAATATAGCTATTTGCTTTATTCATCACATTCACAATCGGATTCATTTTCAGAAGAAATTACCTCATGAGATAAGATCTTTTCATACCATTCAATATTTTTGGGTTTTAGGAAGCGCGTCAACGACACCAGATCTGTCCTTTTTGTGCTTTTACGTCTGGTGGTCACACGTCGTGTAATTCAATATCCTTGAAACTTGGTACTATCCCTTTTTTCTTAAAAAACGTGAATGCCACGTAGTTAGAAGAGAAGTTTTGAAAATTTTTCACATCGCCATCTTTATAATGCAGTTATACAAATTTTTGAATTGTGAATTTCTGCCCTTTTGCAACTGGTAGTTTCAAAAACATTTGCCTAAACTTTTTACTCTTCGAAATATCTTTTTTGGGACTTCTTTCTCAGAATGGAGATAATCATAACTTCTTCTGCTGTTGCGGTCATGTTTCGCGATATTTCTCTTTCATATGCCACTATCTCTTTTCCTGTTTGTTACTCTACCAGTGGGTGAAAAACATTTGTCTCTCTTCTTCACTATGATTCTCTTCCCAATTATTACTGTCACCAGCTTTGCTAGTATCCATATTTTTGAAATGAAACACTCACGTTGCACAATTGATTCGCGACGCGACACTGTCCCCTTCTGGTTGGCTCGTAACTCGTTGATTGTGATTCATGCAATAACAGCGGCGTGCACGGTTCGGCTTCTGAACTCTAGGGAGCTGTAGGAGCAGCGTATGAAACTAAGAGTAAGTTTCCTGTGAAGCAGGGATCCCGGGCATTTCGAAAAAGGGGTTCATGCAATAACAGCGTATGTCGACTTACGCTGTTATTGTATCTATCTCCTCAATTGCCCGATGGTTTTTCGTGATTTAAAAAAAATGGAGAGGGTGGTGCAATTCTGGCTTCAGATTCGGATTCAGCGCGTCGAAATACAAAGAGACACGTGTCAAGTCTGTGAGTCTGCCAACAACCCTCGAAAACAAAAAAAATACAATTTCACGATGGTGTTTTGCGATTAAAAAATGGAGGGTGGTGGCGCAATTCTAGCTTCAAATTAGGATTCTGCGCCTCGAAATACATAGACAACCATGTGTCAAGTGTTTGGGTCTACCCCCCCTTTTTGGGGGGGGTGCCTGTGGTATTTGCCTTTGTCTTTCCCTGTATAAAGAATAATAGGGCGATTACGAAAAACGAATGGTGATAGATGAGCAATTATGTGCACGCAGAAACTGAATTAAATGAAATTAGTATGAAAGTGAGATACCATCCATTCTCTAGCCCCAGGGGAAAACTTCCATGCCTTAGCAAGGCTTCGATCCCACAGTCGGTAGCGTACTTGGACGATGCTTTTATCCTCTGCGCCACTGATGCTGACCTACATTCTGAAGTAAACTATTTCTCACGGACAAATAGACCTTGTTATGCAATAAGTCCTACTTCGTTCCCTCAACCATTTTCTATTACATCCTTCGTTTGCAGAGACGCAAATAATGTCAAAGCGGAATCCTTGAGTTCTTGCTCTGTTTACCGCATAACTGTTTTTTTTTTTTTTCAAAAAATGATCTTCTGGTGTTAGTGACTATTAACTCATAAACGGACGTATTCCATTATTTAAAACAAACCCATGTTCACAAAAATGGAACGGATCGCACATATAGTTTTTGGTTATCTTTCTACCATGGCGGAAATGATAACGATGGTTAAGTTGCCCACACTAAATTTTCTCTGACCACGTTAAAAATTGTGTTTTCAACATCTAAAGATCAAATACAAGTTATTTATACAATAGAGATTTTACATAGTACGAAGCAGTAAATCGTGAACGATACGTATCCCACGTTTCAGCCAGTACAAGGCATGCTTGAAATCTAAAGTAAAGATTGAAATTTAATGGAGAAAAAAACGCCACCAGAACTATCAAAAGTAATATCACTCGAAGTGCTGTGATAGCCAGTAAATTCACGACTCGCGTAGCGATATTCGAGTGATATTTAGTGTGACTATTTCAGGAATAAACACACTACATGAGTCGAAAGGATAATTTAAATCACAGGAACTACGAAAATGAGAAATATTACTGAAGATTACTACCAAAAAATAAGAAACTTTCATTCAGCTCCGATTTTTCACTGCCTCCTGGAATAACTTATAATCAAGTAACATTTGATTAACCGTTTAATGCAGAAAATGATTTCAAATATGTTTCGATTTTATGATAATACTTCCAAAAAACAATTATAACAGGGCTACTTAGAGGAACATTTACTAGAACACAATTATTGCAGTTGTGGGAAGTTTAGTGTTCCAAGCCTGTGTCTTCCAGGCCTGGGTATTTGAAACGGAAGATGTACAAGTTAAATTAGCAGCAGAATAAACAACTGACAACAGCCTCCGACGGCTGTCGTAACAATCCGACTGTCCCGTCAGTCTGACCTGTCTGATCTGTCCAGTCTGTCCAATCAGTTCGGCACTCTGCGCGACTGTTAGTCTACCCATCTGAAGTGCTGACGTTATTTCAGTGCCTCTGACGGGAAGGTCCTAGGTTCGAGTTCGACGGTGTCAGGATTTTCGACAACTAGCTAAATAGTTAGGTTGAATTCAGCCACTGTTTGGAGGAACATTAGTCTCCTAGTACTGCATGTAATAGCGCAAGGAGGTAGAGGTGCTCCGCTAGAGAGTGAGATTGGCGTCGGCCTATACGTCAACTTGCCGGTTTCCCCATCTAGTTACCTCTTCCAGTGGGGTACCGCCCCAGCCGTGACAAGTACCCGATGGATCTCCCTATGTGTGTGATGGTGCAGTGCTTGACGTTGCGCTGCACCAGGGAGTGTTCGGCTACTGTGGCCGCATCTCGTCGCGCGGGGACGGCGGGGCGGGGCGGTGGCGGGGGCCGGGGCGGCGCCGCGCCGGGCGATCACCGTTACGCTGTAACGGGACGGCGGCGCGACGCGCGTGCGCCCTGCCTCCTACGCCCACTCCTCCTCTCACTTGTTAGCGTAGGCCTCCTTGCGTCCTTTGTTGCCTCGCGGATCTTGTTTCTTTCTCACTTCTTTTACTTTCCACCGCGCACTTTCTTGCTCCACCGTTCAATGCGTGCGACGTCTTCTTTTTCGCTCGTCTCATTGTCTTTTTTCATTGATGAGGTCTTTAACTCATTCTTACCTTCCACTTGTCTCCTCACTTCCTTCATTTTTTCTTTTAGTACTACATTTTCTTTCTGGTTCTTCACTTATTTCGGATACTTATTGTGTCTTTTTCGCCTCTCTCCTTGATTCGCAATCTCCTTCCACTCTTCTGTTCATTTTGATTTTTTATATTAACCTTGACTTATTTCATCTCACGGCCATTCACTTCTCCGTTCCTTCTTCACCTCCTCCGTTCTTCACTTCTTTTCTACAACGCATAATCCATTACGACTAAGTGCACGTATGACCCAGAATTTCAGGGGAAGGGAACTACTTCGCCCTCGCGATTTCGTCTCACACGATTTCGCTGTCGGACCTCCGCGTTCGCAGTTCGCGCTCCCCTCCGCACGTGACCCCGCAGCTACTTCCCAGCAGTCTGCGCGGTCAAGCGGTTAGCGCAATGCGACTAAGCTGTGAATAGACAATGATTACCTTTATTCACATAGTTGCTCCATTCGTTTGTCACAATAATGTTCAACCCTTTCTCAGTTTACGAAGTTTTATTTGAAACCTCTTCATTCAGAGGGGGGGGGATATCGCATTATAAAATTACGGTTATATATATATATATATATATATATATATATATATATATATATATATATTAATCCCTAAACATTCTCGAGAGCTAGGTTGCCGAAACGCATCGCGAATGCTGAGTTTATCTTTTATTGAGAAAAGGTGGGTTAGGTTCCTGGATATCGCAAAACTGTTTAAAAAAGAAAAATTACAAACTATTGCAGTAGAGATGAGTAAGCTCTACTAGAAACAGAATTCGCAATTAATATCCCAAAGAGAAGACATAAAACAATATTTGGAACTTATTTCAATGTTGAAAGTGATTGGATACAGGATTTGGTTATTTTTTGTTTCATCATTCTCGTCATTCTAACACTCAAATGTGGAAGAGTTGCTGCTTCTATTTCGAAGTAATTTCCATGCTTGGATCATATTCACATGCCCTTTCCACCAGAGCTTGTTGACATTTTAGAACGCCATTTACAGTTTTGACAATGAAGTTCCTCCAAGACGCAGTTTCGCTTCCGTTAGCTCATCATTAGTTCGACGTCTGTTTATTTCCCATAGCTACTCTTCAATGAATTCAATACAGTGAGATCCTGAATGGCTTTTCTGTTCGTGTGGCCACAATCCTTACCTCTAACTCGACGCAATTGAATTGAATTATTTTACAATTTTATTTTTGTATTAATGTGACACTCCAACTTTGACATTTTTGCAGAACGTGATACTATGAGCTCCGGTGTCTGCCGAGTTCGGTTCCCAGATGACGTTGATAGAGGAAATTAAAAGTGCTTGCTTTCAAAAAAAAGTTATACGATTAAAACTCGCATTCGCTAATGTTGAAGTCGGGAATGTTAAAACTGGTTGCATTTCTCTAATCGCGAATGTTCGGAACTCGCGAATAGCGAATTTGCGGATGTGAAGGGATTACTGTATATACGTGTGTGTGTGTGTGTGTGTGTGTGTGTGTACGTCTATATCTATTCTGTACTAATATATAAAGACACAGGGAGGTTGCGTTACAGCGTGATAATTTCTCTGAGTCGCAAAGCTGCGCAATACATCTGTAGGTTGGACTCTTTAACATACTGCAGTTCTTTTCAGTACACTAAACATTTTGCCATTGTTCCAGTATCTACAAAAGGAAATCTTTCTTCCCTAACAGAAAGAAAATTAACGGGTGTAGATGTTTTCCCACTTACATATATGTTGCTTGAAACACCGGCAAAGGCCCACTGCCAAAGTTTTCGGTACCGGCGACCGCTGTCTGCCCCTCTCTCCCTCCCCCCTTGGCTCACATAGCTTCACCGACTGCCTTATTTCGGAGAGGAAAAAGCTCCGACGTCATTTCTTGTCCAGTTGGCAATCGCTGCTCTAACCTCTCGAATGGTCAACCGACATGTGTGGTAGTGTAGCGCTTATAAGTGTGTGTGCGTGTGTAAGGGGTGAGGGTAGGACAAGGAAGGGAAAGAGAAGGTCGTGCATGGTCCTTAGCCCTTTTGTTAGAGTATTTCTCCGACATTCTCCTGGTATTGGACGGAGAAACTATGCAAAATCTCAGATGAAAGCAGCCGTCCACTCGAATTCTCCTACGGCTGGTGGCTGCATTCGGCCATCTATATAGCTTACGTTGAAAGTCCACCACCATCGGGACTTTCACCCTAGGACCTCCCGGTTAAACATATGAAAATTCGCCAAAGCAAGGAAAACAATATGAGACAACCCTGTCGAATGGTCTTCAGTTGTTGAAAGTGCATCTGCAGCTATATACGGGCGTGACCGAAGAGATTTTTTGAATACTGTCGAAGGGAATATCCTTTATTGAGTATGTTAGCGAATGAAGATAAGAATTTTCTAACGCTATAATGCATCACATTACCTTTTTAAGTATATGTATGCCTATTCACTTTCAATAAACTATTTTTTGATGGACAATGGAAGGGCTCAGATGAGTACTTTTGGGGGTAGTTTTGTTGCAAAAAAGTTTAGAAAAAGATGAGTAAGCTTTCTCTGAAGATTCCTTCTTTGATTAGAAAACATACTTTGTTGCTGTTACTCCATTGTTCGTGACTTGGAAGGTCAAGATGCTAATGAAATAAAGAAGCACAAAGTTGATTTATGTCCCACTTCTTTTCATTGAATTCGACTAGTCATTGTTTTTGATTATGCATTCAAGGTACGTAAATTGGTTTCTTGTCTTTGAAAACCGGTCAGTTATGGTAATGGTAACTCGGTCAGTTATGATAATGAAATTCTTCTTGATTTTTGATGGATTTAGGGACAAAGGATTGTAATCAACCTGGGATGACCTGGATGTTTATAATCAAAAATGTTAGAAAAATGCAAGCATTTGTGACCTAAAAAATATGAAAATATGACCATGAATATTACTTAAAAATCTGTTTGAAACCTTCAAAATCTTTTCTCTGTTTAAATAGTCATTATAACGATTAGATAATAGGCGATGTGAAAATTTCTTTGTGACGATTGCAAGCAAGTATGCGAAAGTGGAATCAGAAAGATAAAAATATGACAAAAAGTACACAAATTCATGAAAATATGACCATAATATGAAAAAAATTTGGAAAATGACTAAAGGGTTAAAAAATGACTGTATATAACAGGTCAAAGTTACAGAATTTTAGTCATTAAAGATAAAATTATGTTTAACTAAAATGTTTGATGAAATAACACAAAGAAAAAACTATGATACGCCATAAACAGAACCCCAGTTATTAAGAAGACGTGATTTGAAAATTGAACACATTGCATCTGAGAAACGATTAACTCTACTTCTAGGGCTGAAATAATTCCATAACCTATCAGTACAAGTTCCTCACTCAAGGGTCTTGGACCTGTAAATAATTGATGTACAATCTGCTGACTCACGTCACGCCATCGATGCGTTGGCAACCACACAAGGGAAGATACTCCTAATATCATACAAAACAACTATATATTTATTTATACTTTCCTCAGAAAGTCAAGTCATTCCGAGCTTGTCCACGGACCAGAGCACACCTCGGTTCTAGCTGGCTATCGCTGTGAACAGAAACATTCCCTCTGTAGGGTCAGTTCTGTTGGCTAGTGTTTCTTTAAGTGCTAACAGAGATACTAAGTAAAACAGTGACTTGCAACTGCGTCAGTGTACTCTTAAACTTTCTGCTTTGTAAGGAGAATCATCGAACTGACGACGACAAACCTGAAAGGCCACTTCATCAAATGGACATGGAAGAACCATGTGACTAGTTTTTTACAATTACTATTTTATTATATGACTTGCAAAAGCCGAAAGCAAACCAAGGAGGTTACGAGCAGTAACTATCTTACACAAATGAAATACTGGTAATCAACATTTACAGCAACTGTTCAATTCAATTATGACAATTGAAGAGCGTCGTCACAGACAAGTTTCCCCAACGTCTGACTTATTCCAAGAAGCCCTGTTACAACACCATTTTTCCTACTTTTTCCTATTATTGTTAACGGTTTTTGTAAAATTATAATATTATAATTTATATTCAACGAACATGTCATACATTATTTTAAATACTCCTAACCAAACGAAATAAGAGAGGTCCAAAAATATTTTATATTAAGTGTTTTGAAAATCAAAAAGAAATTAAATTAAAAACGATTTTCTGCTGTTAAATTCAGTTCATTGGGCTCTATTATCCCAAAAGAATAATAAACAATATTTGTCCGGACGGGAATTTGAAGTCGATCTCTAAGATTTCTCTAACGTGAATTATTTCCCTACGCTTCTACAGCTCCATATGCCCGAGTGCGAGAGTTAATTTTGTTATAATTACTAAAAATAAAATTGACACGATGTTACTCAAAAAGTACCTGAGTGAAACTACTATTTTGAAAAAAAGTATTCATTAAATAATTTCAAGAACTAATATTGAGGAATAAATTGCCCTAAGAAATAAACTAGTGGTGCTTCAGAACGGTGCACTTGCTTGTACTAGTTAGTTTCCTACTCTGTTTTATTTGGGCTACCTTTTCGGTTTTTTCCCCAGTTGCTACCTAGAGGTGCAGCGCCTACAATACATTTTTTCACATTTTTTTTGAAATTTTTACTCCTCTAATAGTTGAATTAAAATACAATTTTAAGAAGAACTTTAGAAGACTAAAACCTGTTTTTATACGCAAACTTTCATTGAAAAATGAGTAGCTGTTTTTGAGAAAATGTCGTTTAAGCATTTATAAAAATTCATATATTTGAGCTCGTTATCACCAAAAACGTTTGGGTTATCGAGAAATTGAAGCACTTGTACACAAATAAATCTCTCTCTCTCTCTCTCTCTCTCTCTCTCTCCCTCTCTCTCTCTCTCTCTCTCTCTCTCTATATATATATATATATATATATATATATATATATATATATTCAAAATGTTTACTTTCAATGTTTACTTTCAATATTCAAATGTTTACTTTTTGCTGATGATTTGAAAATTTATAAATCAATTGAAAATGAAAATGATTCAAACAAATTGCAAGCTGATATTAATAACGTCTACCGATGGAGCGTAGAGAATGATTTGTACTTTAATATTAAAAAATGTTTTCATTACTTATACACGAAATAAAGCATATCTAAGAACAAGTTACTCAATGAATAATGAATCATTAGAACGTGTATATTTTGTAAAAGACTTAGGTGTTACTATTCAACATAATTTGACTTACCATAAACACATATTTAATATAGCTACTGATGCATTAAAAAATCTTGGCTTTATTATTCGAAATTCCACAATTTTCAATAACACCTCAAGTTTAATACTCCTCTTTAATTGTCTTGTGCGCACCAGATTGGAATACGCTTCAGTTATTTGGTCTCCTCATTGCATATCACTAAGTAAACAAATTGAAAAAATTCAAAAAACGATTCTCGAGGTATTTATACTACAAAAAGTTCAATCAATCTACTTATGAAGTTGCTTATACTATTTTAGTTAAAGAATTCAATCTAACTACACTTGCCAATAGAAGAGTTTTTGCTGAACAATTGTTCTTATTTAAAATAGTTAATGGTTCTATCAGATAGCAGTGAATTGCTGTCACAATTGTCATTTAATGCACGAGTATCAAATTTAAGAGGACGAGAATTATTATATTTCAATAAACCAAATACAACATCTCACAAATATTCACCACTCTTGAGAATGTCTTCAAAATTCAATGAATTCAGTGGAGTGTGGGATTTAGACTTTAGTTTTTCTTTGCTAAAATATAAAGAGAAATTAAATAAAACATTGAATGATCACTGAATGTGGATTTATTGTGTTAAATATTGCTCGCTATTATGTTCCGATTATTCTGTAGATGCGTTTTCCATTTTTGTATTATTTTCATTTTTTATACTCATTTCTGTTCCTTTTTTGTAATGGCTGTTTTAAAGATAGTTTCCATTTTTTTTTATCTTACTGGTGTGTTATGTTTTTTCAATTTTGCAAAAAGATGTATTCTTGTAATTGGACTTCTGTAATTTAGTTTTGTTATATCATTTGAAACTCTTGTTATTATTGTGTATGTTTTGTATATTTTTCCTAGTAATGCCTACTGTAATTGGGGCTTTGCCCTGTTGTGGGTAATTAAATAAATATATATATATATATATATATATATATATATATATATATATAGAGAGAGAGAGAGAGAGAGAGAGAGTAGAGTAGAGAGAGAGAGCTTCGACTCTTTCTAAGCACACAATCTTGTGGATATTATGAAGAAGAGAAATTGTTAAGAAACTGTTGAACAGAAACTAATTAAGGAGAAGATTGTGATGCATTTTTCTCTACATGAAATGACTCGCCCAGAATATTCGAAGTACCGCACATGGCTCTTCTTTGAAACCGCCGCTCCCTTATTTTCTCTTTACATACTGCGCTGAGCCGCACCACAGAAAATCCATCCTGAACAGCCCTACCACCTACCAATGTCAACTGGATTATTTTTAAATTCTAATTACTCGCATCGTAGTAATTTCCATCATTCAGGTATCTGGCAAAGTTATTGACTCTCTCGCCCACATCATACTCGATAAGTAGACCTAACAGCTCACCCAGAATACATACCAGTGCTGTAAAGGCTAATACTATGTGACAAAAGAACTTAGTGGCGAAATAATCGTTTCTTGCTTTTAAAATTATATCTAAATCAACTCACTAAATAAAATAGCAAGGTCACTTCTGGTCATAACTTATGCCCAAAAGCTTCACTTCCAAATACTACATCATGCCCAATCCAAATTATTACCACGCTCTGATAAATCATTAAAATATAAATACAATGCTGAATTCATTTCCTTCAAAAAACCCACTGCATGACATTTTCATCCATGAAGAACTTCGTCGAACTAGAATAACGTCTCCAAAATGTCTGAAAGTAATCTTTCCCATTGAAGTAATTGTGAAACATGTGTGACCTGGCCCTAAAAGTTTCCAGTGATCAGGATGCAATTCCAACCTACTTTCTTAAACACCTACCATTCAAAGCTATAATGCGTATCATAGCAATCTTCAATGTCTCTTCGTCTGACCTACTTTCATCGCAAATGGAAACAGGCACATATCATGCCTATTATAAACGAGATAAACCAAAAAATGTTCCACTAAGTCCCAATTAGTTCCCTACCCTCCTTGGGAAAGTTGTTTTGAAAAATGAATCCCCAACAGGTTAATGCTTATACCTTTTCTGATCAATCGGTATCACTACATTAAAAGTGGATTTACATTCACTTATCTTCTCAAACCATCATATATTACGTCAAGCGGAAGACATAATCGTGAGTTTTTTTACGAGAACAGACATACAGTAGCGATCTTTCTTGACAGTCAAAGCATATAACATCATCTGACATTCAGGACTATTATTCACGCTATCGGAGCCTCTACAATATCATGCATGCATCATCGACCGATAAATTGTTAATTACTTTGTGTCAATTACTAAGGTCATTAGCACACATAATCATATTTGTCTCTTACATGTTGTAGGACATTGGATTACCAGTTTGTCTACCTCCAGGATCTCCTTCAGTGGGATACCACTCCAGTTAGGACAAGCTTTAAACTCCTGAAACATCTCCCGACATGTGTGATGAAGTAGTGCCTGAAAATGTGTGTGGGCAAGGGCAGAGGAACAATCAGAGCAGCCAACTATTTCGGGCGGTGGTTAAATTCGACCTACGGATTCGATGGCGTAACGGTTAGCGTACCGGACTGTCATACCCAAGTTCGCGGGTTTAAGCCGTAGATTTTTAAGGGCGAAAAAATCCTTCGGAGGGGAAGTAAAGCCGGCAGTCCCATGTTAGTAGATTTACTTGCATGTAAAAGATCCTCAAGCCTAAATGACGCCTCTGAGCTAAATTCAAATCGCCTGTTTTGTCGCCTGAGGTAATACCTTCTTTCTCCGCTAGTTGGTGAAAGGAGCGTAGTGAAATTTGCGTGGTCAGACGGAAGAGCGGGCCTGATGGCCCGAGTCTCGCCACGTAAAATAAGGCATTTACTAACTAACTAACTACGTAGGTATTGTCCGCCACCGTCAGCTCTCGAACCTGAGGACACGTGGTCCACGTCGCTGCGGATAGCAAAAGCAATGCTGTTTCTGAAAATCCCCAGCCGGTCACATCATCGTCCTCGTAGATCGCTTCTTCTCAATCCGCCTTTCTGAAGCTCTTCCATCGGCATTCACGATATACAGGAGTCCCACCAACCATAACTTCTAAACAGTTTTCATTCAAGAAAGCAAGCAGGATCATGAGGAATGTCATATGCCGTAGAGATATTGTTTGAATTTTTAATTTTCGAGAAATTTTATGTGCGGAATCATGGGGCAAATAAACGCTATTGAAATATTTTTCGTTTCGAGGAATTTAATCATCTTTGATTTTTTAAATGGAACCGTGTATTTTTCTCACTAGTAATAGATAGATAATAAAAAGAGAAATGCAATGACGTAACATATGTTCATGTCGTGATAGTATTTTGAATAAAAAAATATACTTCCTGACAAGTGATTTTAAATTAAACGTACAATATTTCCTGTAGCAGCCATTGCGACTGTTTCCTTGGGAAAAAAGACCTTTGCGGCCTCTCCCCTCTCCCCGCAACAGTGCTGGCGCCGCTGGTGCTAATGGGAAAAATACATGGTTCCATTTAAAAAATCAAAGATGATTAAATTTCTTGAAAACGAAAAATATTTCAAACAATATTTTTATAGCATTTATTTGCCCCACACATTGTTAAGCGAAAATTGTATTTCGATATCGTGAACCGTTTTAGTTCGTTTACATTTTACCGGTGAGGGCCATTGTTCGTGGGTCACTGTATATGATGTGTATTCTGAAGAAACCTGGACCTTATAATTACATTTTGATGAAAAACGCCCACATTTGCTGGCAGCGGGATTGGATCCCAGTCGCCGATCTGGATGGCCGAGGTAGCTAGAGCGTGGGCCGACTCAGCGCCTCTATCCGAAGGGACGCGGGTTTAAGTTCCGCAAGGGCATGGTTGTTTGTCCCTTGTCCTTTATATATGTGTGTGTTGACGCGGAAGGCATTGTGAGTCTGCTAACCACACACCGAGGAGCCCTCGTGTCTAGTGCGTAGGCTACCATGTAACCCCATGAAGGACTTAGTGGATACACGGCGCGGATAGTCGCAATCGGCATCTTCTGAAGGCGGAAAGAGCCCCTTAAGAAAGAAAAGGATCGGAGCGAGCGAGAAGCCGGCCGGGCCCGCGGCGGCGCCGCTGCGGAGCGGCGCGTGCTGAAACGCGTCCTTGCGGTTGGCGCGTCGCGGCGCGGCGCCGCTCTTCGCCCCACTGACCCCGTGTGCTGCGCGTTGGCCCTCGCCGCGCCTGCTTTCCGCCGCCTCCGCCCACCGCCGCTCGACTCACTCTTGCAAATGTTAGACTTCGCATTCCACGAGCGCTTAAAACTACGAATTCTGTGGGGGCATGTGGATATTTTTAATTTGACAGTTTTCTGAAAAACAATCGGTTTCCGTTTTACGTGTGTTATTAGAACATACAATAGCTAACTTAACATTAGCTTTATTCAATGTGAGGTAACTCCCTCTGGAAGTATCATTGTACCTTTCGTGAATGGAATGATGGAAGTCTGGTTAGGAAATTCGTCAGTTATACTCCCGTTTAAACACAGTGCCAATTCAACGTCACGAGCTGGAAGAAGGGGGAACATTATTATACAATAGGAAGCTCTAACACCAAAAATTGAAGTCGTAACGATGCTCCCGATTGGATGACAGTGCCCCCTTAATCGTTCAACTCGTGACCTTGAACTGTGTTCAGCTCGTGACCTTGACCTTATGTTTAAATCGGAGTATAGACTGGGCAAGGCAATTTTTTTATGGAGATTGAATTTGTCCTTGAGAAATCTAGATTGTATTTTTCTATTTTGGCTGAAGACTTTCTAATTGAAAATTACATGCGAGTAGGGAAGATGGTATGGCAGGAGTGTTAGCACGCACAGGCTACTTGTCTGCCTGGGAAGCCCGACGTACCTGAGGGCACGTTCACCTCCCTTGACTTTGCTCTCATTTCCCCTCCACATCCAGAAAGGGGTGAACACGCGCAAGCTGAAGCGGGGAAGGTGCAGCCTAAGGGCGCTTGAAGTATCCCGACCATGGTTACTGCATACAAAACCGTGTTCACCGGAGGCTTTCTTGCAAGCCACCAAGATTCCAATTATGTTTATATACTTTATTAATTTATTTCGTGTTTATTTTCCTTTTAAAAGCTGTCTTATAGAATCCTTTTTTCTAAGGAGCATAAATACGTTTGAATCGAAACTTCTTCTGTTTTTATATTGTATTACTTTTTATTAAATGATAATGTTGCTGTGTGTTGTAATAATGTGAAATAAATTAACAAGTTTCTATGTAATCTACCTCCTATAGTAACATCTCCTCTTCCATTTATTACATCTCTCTTTCTAACGGACATCTATTTTAACAAGAAAGAATCATTATTTCTAATCTGAAAGAAGGAAGTTAATGTAATTGTTGCCCTTTGAAGTAAACGCGATAACGAAATAACGATCCTTTGATTCAGAATGCATACTTGTACTCTCAATTAGCAAATTAAAATTTTACTGCTGTGTATTTATTTATTTGGTCAAAAACAGTAAAAACTGTATATGACGTGTGGGGAAAGGGATTATCTGCGCCCATTTTCTTGAAGCCCAGAATTTAAAAAAAGTATTTCGTTTAATGAATAACTTCGTTTTAGTAGGGCAATAGGTTTTAATGATTCTGGGGCAATAACTGTCTACTGACTTCTCCGGGGAAATTTGTACAACTCTTACTTTTAACCTCACGGCAATTGCATTGGACGCAGCGCTCGCGACTCCTAGTAAGCTAGTTACCTCGAGCGCAATCTTCACACGCAGGTGATTAGGTTTTGTAAAATTTATTTGAAAAATGAGAGAGTTGAATCGGTCTATTGTGGGTAAAAAGAATTTAATTCATTGATTGTAAGAAACAAACCGAGGTGGTTTTGCTGCAAAACGGAGGATCTTCTTTGGGTCGGTCTGAAGCAGTTGTGGTACAGTAGAAGTAGCGTCTCTCCATATGGGGCATGGATAAATTAGACTTTACGGAAGATGTACGGACTTTATTGGAAGATGTCGTGACTTCCAATATCCACGTTTTATAAAACGAACAATATTTCTTTGTGAGAATCTAAATGTAAAATCAATGTCCTCCCCAAAAAAGCCATAGAATAATTAAATTATGTCAATCAATTATCACCATCACTTATGTTAATTCAAATTATTTGCAAATTTCACATTGACTCTAATTACTTGAAGCAAATGAGACACAGTTGACGAACAAAAATCAATATAAGCATTCAACATCCATATTATCTTTTTTACTGTCTACCACGTGATGTGCCGTGGAATTCTCATGAATAGTGTCTAATCAGAATTTTAATCAACACTGGCAAGTGCCTGTCCTGACGGATGAAATTATATTATAAAATGTTGCAGCTAACAGGATCATTTGCAAGGAAATGCGTTCTCATTACTTCTCCCCAAATTCATGTCGGTCGTAATGTCGACAATCATATATCACATAAAGGGAAAAAAAATTCTGAAGCCATTTTATTTATCTCCTCTTGCCCCATGTTCATAAACAACACTTCTCTCATGTTCGTAATTGAAGACCTTGGGACAATAACATGGTATGCCATATTTCTGACGAAACTGAAATATTAGTGTATTTCGACGCCACACAGGTATATCTAGCTGTTGGGTTTTTATATAAAAGATTTGCTGCTAGATGGAAGTGATATTCTTAAATTAATGTTCTTTATCCCTATGCGTAGAATGCAATGTTTAAACCTTTACTCTCCGTTTTCTCAAAACTTAAGTATTGTGGCGTAGCATGTTATTGCTCTGAGATCTTCAATTGTATATGACAAGTACCGTTTGTTTTCATCGCTCCAGGAAAGTAGAAGATCACCAGGATCTTGAGAGAAAGCTTAAGCAGGCCCTCATCCGCTTTTACTGTTTCAGGCAGACCCTGGAGGGGCAGCCCCTAGCCGGAATCTGTTCGGCGCATTCTCACGGCCTGCGTCGTACGGGCCTCCTCAGCTACAGTATTGTTCTTGTAGTATGTATACGTCGTCGTTATTATTATTATTATTATTATTATTATTATTATTATTATTATTATTATTATTATCATCCGAATTTTTCACTCCCTGCACTATGTGCAGGAACATTCTCCTGACCATTGCTGGTCTAGGCTCGGTCGATCTCGCAGAGACAAGACACGAACGAATGTTACTCTTGATATTTCAATCAATCGTGTCCCAATCAGTCGTACATCCCAGGAATTTTCTTACTATTCTGCAGCTGTCTAGTATTACTGTTTTCTGCATTTGTTCTACGCATGAGAATGGTAATTCCAACACTTGCATGCACTGTGTATTTTGTTACTGATCCTGTGGTGGATATTATTATCGGTTATATGCCGATATTCTGAAGTTTCCATTGGTGGAGAAGCTCTTAAGTCAACGGTACATATTTCTGAATTATCAAGATATGAACCGATTCTAGATTGTTGTTTTTAGACGGCTGCAAAATCGATGATCATGGCTGTTTTCTTGAGCTTGTTCAGAACTATTATATCTGACCTATTGTTCGAAATTCTAGTATCTGTAATAAAGCTTCTGTCCCAGTACAGCTTCCATTCTTCATTTTACAAGACTGTAGGAGGATGATATTTGTAATATGGGACATTACAGGCGTCAAGTCCCGTATTTCCTTACTAGGCGATTATTATTATTATTATTATTATTATTATTATTATTATTATTATTATTATTAAACTTATTATTTATTTATTATTATTATCTTACATTCATTTGAGGGCAAAAACCTTTTGTAGAGCAAAGAAGAATGGAAAATATACACAGTTTGAATGTTATAAAGTGAATTTGAAGGTCAAATTACAAGTAATAACATAAACAAATATCATTAGATTCTCAAGATACCAACTTAATGCATGTACTCTTATTACCTGCGGTGATGTTATATTCCTTATCGCTCACTGGCTCCAGGTTGTTTAAGCTCCCACACAGTTCTGAGAGCAAGTAGCACTAGTCTGTTCTTTGAAAACATCGGAATAGTTTGTTCGTTGTCCTTTTTTGCTCCACATTTTCTTAAGAGTGTTAGAAATTTATGTACAATTAATGTGGCAAAATAATGTTTACAAAACAAAAATATAGTTGACGAATATAAAGAATGCCTTCAAAATACTTCGCCAATGGAATTGTCGGAAAGGTGAAAATGTGCCGCTGAACATTTTCATTATGGGAATTTCAATGAAGTGTTCTCACTTCGACGAAATTTAGACGAAAGAATGGAAATCATCATTGTCAACAATTTCTTTATTGACAATGGTAGTTACCGACTGAACATTTTTGAATATGTAGTCTGAAAGATTAATTGGACAAATAAAATGAGCTTACACGTACTACATACCACCACTGTAAATGTTAAGTAACCAATTTTCAAACACGCATCCTGTAACTCGAAAACGTGGCTCGAATTATTCCTGTTTACCAACTAAACAATTGTGGCTGAAGAATTGAAAAGAAATAAGAATTATTTATAATTAATTCTTATTCCTTTGCTCAGGTAATATTTCCTACTCACACAATCTGTAGATCTAAAAATTTTATTTCAGCTGACTTTATTCTGTTCCTGTAAATGGTACTATGTATCCAAATAAAGTAAAAGAGGAATACATTACTGGCCATACACAAGAAATATATTTTCCTCCTAAACTAATTAATTTGCCATGGACGAAATTATGCAACATGTTCTCCTCTTCAGGTAATTTGGCCGGTTTTGTAAGACTTGATAGAAATATTAAGCGTGAATCATTCAATACTTGTCAATATTATATAACCGTTTTGTGCTGTGTTGCAATAGTACTGGTTTTAGCGATCGGTATTCGAAGTTTCGTCATCGATCACTCAAAACACAAATCAATGCCAATAAATTGTCTTCCCCCTCTCGCGTGTGCTCTCGCGCTGACCGCGTGCGCGTGCGCAGGCTGCGGCGTGGCGAACGAGGCGCGCATCGTGGGCGGCCAGGAGACCGACGAGCACGAGTTCCCGTGGATGGTGCGCCTGTCGTACTTCAACCGCTTCTACTGCGGCGGCACGCTCATCAACGACCGCTACGTGCTGACGGCGGCGCACTGCGTCAAAGGGTGAGTCCCCCTCCCCCCCACGCCGCGCACTGTGCCGACGCGGGGCAAGGAGAAAGAAAGTTGAGAAATGAATAAATAAATAAATAAATAAATAAATAAAGTAAAAAGGAATATATTTATGGGTAAGACATGTTCCCTCTAATTGTGTTGAGAATAAACGGCGAGGCAACGAATGCAATCATAAATGCATAAACCTAGGATACTTATGAGGTGAAGCTGTTCGTAAACGTAGATATAATTTGGAACTAAAACACATTGCAGTTTATAGAAAGAAGATAGGCGATCATTAAGTAAATGAGCTATTACTGCTTCCACACAGCACAGTTTATGTGAAACACTTTTCACCAAACTGCTTGAAAGTCAACACATCAAAACATCTTCCTAACATGTCAGACATTCATTACAAAGCAAATTGCCTTATTGCTAAATTTGTGCCAAAGAACGCGTTCAACAACTTGACAGTTGAACATAGTTCAACCGAGTTCGTCATAGTAACAATACTTCAAGCCCTTTCAGCTAAAATGTTAAATTTTTCATACCCACAAATAAACATTTCCCTTAAAAATTCACAAACTATACGTAAACACTCGTAGACTTTTTTTACGCTTTTGTGTCCACAAATACGTAAATATCTCTCCAGAGACATCTGTAATGGTACTATTAACGTCAAGAAATTACATATTTATAATCTTTGAAATTTTAATTGCTTTAATGAAAATTATGCTTGTGCCAACTTCAGCGCCTTGTGTTCTGAACAAAAAAATGTCTGAAAAAATGGATACGTTTTCGGCAAAAATATTGTTTGTGTATTTTATTGAACATTGACATAATTGATTCAAAATTGCAAAACTAAACTAAAAGAACTATAATGGCATTATTTGTCTGAATAATGAAGAGTCGATTTCATTTATGAAAAATTCTCAACCTTCAATAATGAAGAAATAGGAAAAAATTCGAAAACGTTGAACCGTCTCAATTTTTGAAAATTAGTCTTTAATGATAATTGCACATTCAGCTATAAGCTCCTTTTGTTCTATATTAGCAAGAAATTAAGAAAAATTTAATCCGTTTTTTAAAAAAATGTTCAAACTGTGGTACTGTATCATATAAAGTAAAGCCTTTCCCCTTAAAAGACACATTTTAAAAGACCGGACTTGGCGTGATCCATATACACTAAAGAATATCCGTTTTGAAAAATATTGTTATGTACGATGTCGGTGCTAGGCTTCTTCACAATCACCGAGACAGATATGGACTGACATATGTTTGGTATCAGAAACCCCAAAACGTGTATATCTGTCAATATCATGGGAAACATTTTTTTCATCATTAGATAACTTTATACTATGAAAGCGAGTAGTAAAATGGCTGTTTTTTCGTGAAAGTATTTATAAGAGGACTACAAAACTTTTTGAATTGTTTTGCATTAAAGTGAGAATCGCGTATATAATTCGGCGTGACAAACAAAAATATTGCCGGCAGGTCTTATTGTGCATCTTGCATTATGCATTTAAAAAGAGAAATAATGACTGAATGGAGTATGAACTTTGTATTCTCTCTATTGAATCAATACTATTGTGGTGCTTTCGTATTGTAAATGTGGATTTACTACGCGAACGTGTTTTGTCAGCAAATGTCTTCAAATCAAATCTGCAGTTCATTTTCCGACGCAAGTACGTTTACTGTACTAGAGAGCGAGAACTCGTAGTTTTCAAACGTTGCCAACCATCATCTCGGTGCCTTCAATGAGAGGTGTAGGGATATTGGAGCTCGGGAAAACGATACTTCACCCGCATACTTTACATACAGCTTTTTACGGTTTAGGCAATAAATAAAGCCAAAGGAATAACAAATAAAAATCACTTTATACAATTTTCTAATTAGTTTCGTGTACGTTCCGTGTGATTAGGGCCCACTGTGCCCCGCACCGCGTTGTGCAGCCCAAGTACTGTAATTTCGCGCGGCGGCGCCCGGAAAAGGAACAGTGCGCGCCATCGGCGAGGAATGCCGGCCAGCCGGCCTAATGAACGTGTGCGAAGCGCCTTGCGCAAGAGGGGGCGTTTCCAAACACGCGGCGATGTGCGTTTCAGGTTATTGGTGTTTCCGCTAGGTAAATACTAGCCCACCTCGGTCTAATGGGACGGGGGGAACTGCAATCAGTACGCCGTTTTCGTTTTGTTGTGTTTGTGAATAAAGGAATTATGATTAATTCTGAAAATTCCTTTCGTAGTGATTTTTCCTTATTTTGTTTATTACAAATAATAAGAAATGGTGTATGTTATAAATGTGTTTAAGAATAAAGCAATTACATTTCATAATTAATTTGTGGTATTTCGTTTTCTCTTTAATTTTAGGGAATGTAATGTATCAAACGTTGAAAACTACAGTGCGACATGTTGGATTAATAATTGATTTGAGACAAATAGTTTTGTGTCGTATCCATTCACATTTTTTATATTAATTTGTTTAGAGAATGAAGATAATGATCTATTAAACATCTAAAGTAAATAATGATAAATATATAAAGAGAAAACAGTATCACCTGTTGAATAACTAATCGTAACTGTATATAATAAAAAATTATTCGCCAAAAGTAAGTGGCTAATGGGGGTGAAATGCATTTTTCAGAGCTTTTAAAAGACAAGTTAAGCTAAAAACAAGTTAAAATTCTGTTCAGTTTGTTACAACGCAACCTCTTATTACAGCGAAGTTAAAATATGTTCAGAATAGTATCCAATCATGTCATTGTTTGAGTTTTATTTTCCAGTTTTAATCTATAATCTCCCAATAATGGTATAAACACAAGTTTGTTCTTGAGCAATGTTTTATACTTCTCTACGAGAATAATTCTCTGCCTTCGTTTCAAGCTGGTTTGCGTGGGCGGAAAATCCTTATTCGTGAACGTAAACAAATGACTCGGGCATCTCATAACGGAGTAACGTTTCAAACTGCCTATTGTCTTTTTTAAAATTGCTCATTTCGTATGTGCACAGAATGGAAGTAACGTTATGTTTTGACACTTCCTCTTCAATTCAACATATTGCATATGATTTATTCCAGCTCTAAAGTGTGTACTGTTTTCGTGTCAGTGGGTCATGCAACTGGCGAATAGTATAAATACACACATTTGTTGCACCGTAGAAGACGTCTATTACGTTTTCAAGGAACTGCTTACATTAAATTTTTATTTGGTATAAAAAGTTGAAATGAATGAGGAATTGTAATTGCATAAAAATAAACAAACCTACATTAATGGATTAGACAAGTCTGGAACTTTTTATGAAAAATACTCTACACTTCTTTTGGTCATGCACCCTATCAGCATTTTACGGTCTGAGGAAACCATTCATTGCGAGTTCTTCGGGACAACATATCATTACCTCGGTATGATTGCTCTGTTCATGAGGTGTTACTATCATAACTGGATCTTGCATATAACACGCTATTATAAAATATTTATTACCCAGAAATCATTTAGGAGACATCCTAGACACAGGTAACTGTCCTCAATGCATTTAATGACTACATAGAACTGCCGGGTCAGGAGAGCTGCCGTGTCAAGAATTTGTCAGAATGCATTCAGCCAGCACTTGTACAGATACACGTTTTAGGAAAAGTGTTAAATCGAATTAAAAGAAGTTAAATCGAATGTATATTAATTGAATGAAGTCGCACACCGATTAATAGAGTAGAAAGGAAGCATTAACATTTCTGAGCGGAGCGGACTCGGTTCACAAAAATATCGAAATCTATGCAAGAGATAATGTTTCAGTTTTAAATTATCAAAATTGATTAATTAAAGATGGAGTTACATTAAACATGATATGTTCGGTAACATGCGGTCTGTGAAGCCTGCTGACGAAAATATGGCTAAAAATATAGAGGCGGATGGTTGGTAGGAAAGTTGCGGTGTGAGCCTGTTACACATATGTGGGTGAGAAAATACTATGCACTCAACTCGGAAAATTCGGTGTAATGTGAGGGCCCCCCCAGTGGGATAGCGAGATAACTACGTGTGCGCCGAAGAATTCGTCTTGCGAGTATTAAAACATAACTTTTTACCGTATGTACTTCACGTTTACAAAGCGCATCATCACCTCAATGAAATCTCGCAGTCTGAATTGAAATCTATCGGAATCACATCCTCGTTATGCGTTTGGCAAGTTCAAAATTCACATTTGTACATGCAAAAGCATAGACCTTTATTACAAGGATAAAATATAAAGATTCGTAGCATGGCCGTTATCACACTTTATATTTCATTATTTTAGTTCACTGGTAAGGAAGACACCACCATTTTCTGTCTTAAATATTTATTGTTTATCTCATGCGGTTTTCTTGGTAATCTAAGAACGAATCATTTGGAACTATGAACGAATCATTTTTTATGAAATGAAAGAGCACTTCGGAATAAATACTGTGCGATGCCAATTTCACAAATATTAATAAAATAGAATATGAACAAATTAACTACTCAGTTTATTTAATTATTTTAGAGGATCTTAATTGTTCTGACAACTTTTATAATAGTAAATTACAATACACCATCATTACTGTTTCTATATTATTTTCCCCTAAAAGTCTTGAGAATTTGCTCTGGTTTTGAAACCGGAATCTCCATTCTATTCGTTACCCCTCCCTCTTCTTTCAGCTTTTCACATACCGAATGTGCTTTTGTGTTAGATTCTTGAAATTACTACTTTTCAGACACCCTGTGAACTACAGCTCTGAATACCCCCAGACCCGTCAACCCGCCTGCCCGCCCTTTTTCAGAAAAGTGCGGGTCCAACCCACCCGCATTCATATTCAGCTACTTTCTTACTCCGTTTATTATGTCACAGAAACATAAATTGACAATTTTGTAATCTTACACGGAATCCCTTTGATCTTCTTTACCAAAAATCCAAATGATACTCGCAACTCGTATTACATGGCTGACTCGCATTTTAAAGGCGACCCGTATTATACGGGCGACCCTTAAACGAGTAGTCGTAAAGGGCAAATGGTTTGGCCCTTTACAATACTCGCATGTACAAATCCTGAGTACCCGCATGATCATTTACCCGTAAAACTCCAAAGAGCTCTGTAAACGAAACATATTATTAATATTACTGTATTATTGTTCATCCTGCTGTGCGATCACAGTTTCCAGCCGTGCGGGAGCGCGATGCCGGATGCTGGATGCGTTTTTTTAAAAGAAATATTTTCCTTGTACGACATAAAAATGTTTTTCAAGGGTTTGAAGTTATTTTACGTAATTTACATTAATTTTGTTGTATATTATAAACATAATTAAACATTAATCATAATTAACAATCTTAGAGGTAGTTCCAAGAAGGAACTTCTGGATAGTTTTTTCTAATTTTTCATAATTTATTACTATTGAATAGTTGAATAGGTAATGAGTGGAATTAAAAAGGATGTAATAAATTTTTAGGATTATTAATTGGTTAGCTGACTGACCACCTGGAAAGTTTGTGTCGCTGGGCAAGAGTTAAGTGAAGATAAGACATTTTTTGAATATTTATCAACGTTTGAAAGAGTTCAATAGAAAGCCCTCTCTGTATTTGATTATTTCTAACAAATTATGGAATATTTAAAACACATCTAAAGAATCTATTTTGAATAAATTAAATTTTATGTAAATTTGTCTTTCCTGTGCCACCCCATAGTGGACTTGCATATGTGAAGGAAGGGCGGATGATTGATTTGCATATAGTGATGGCTGTTTCAATTTTGATGGAAGATTTTTTTATTTATAAATGGGTAAAGTTTAAGTATTGTAATATTTGTTTTATTTGCCTTGTACATAATGGCGGAATGGTGAGAATTGAAAGGAAGCTTTACCTCACAACCACAGCATAGATTTATTAACATATGGAATACATACTCACATTCAGTAAGTTAATACATAGATGATTTAAATTTTGTTGACTACCTTCTTTTCTCCTTGAATGCCTCAACCGTGCAAGTCTTGTACGGCCTAATTTACATAAGTCACTAGTTTGAAAATTACATTTTTATTACTTTATTACTTTGATCTTTCCAAGTCAATCTTTGAACTATGTTCCAGCCAAGATATTTAACAGCAGTATTTGGAGGTAGCCATTGAATTGTTGTGTTATTAATTATTAGCGGATGCTGCATGCGTGACGCGGCGCCCGCGTGTTGCAGGTTCATGTGGTTCATGATCAAGGTGACGTTCGGCGAGCACGACCGCTGCGTGACGGGCGCCAAGCCCGAGTCGCGCTTCGTGCTGCGCGCCATCGTCGGCGACTTCTCCTTCATGAACTTCGACAACGACATCGCGCTGCTGCGCCTCAACGACCGCGTGCCCATCTCGGAGCACGTGCGCCCCGTCTGCCTGCCCAAGGGCACAGGTGAGCGCTGGCTTGCTTGCTTCACCGATTAGATGATTGATTGATTGTTAGTGATACCGGGCGCGTCAACGGCTGAGGGCAATAGTCCTGTAAGTGTAGTGTATATTTTTCTCATCGGGAGATGGCGGTGATCTTCCCCCGCTGGATGGCGAGATCCTGCACCGATCTACCTCGACTAGCAGGGTCTCCCCTGCGAAGTATCTTCCATCAGCGGGGCACCCCTCCAGCCGGGATAAGCTCCTAGCCCCTGTCCGGTCTCCCTGCATGTGTGGTAGTGCTTGTTAGTGTGTGTGTGTGTGTGTAAGGGGTGAAGAAAAGACAAGGAAGAAGAAGGAAAGATCTCGCGGGGTCCGTGGTCCATTTGTTAGGGTACTGCCCCGGCATTCACCTGGTGTTGATCGGAGAAACCACGGAAAACGACCGATCAGAGCAGTCGGTCGTTAGAACTTTCCTCCATACAGCGGCTGAATTCGACCTAACTGACAATCCAGTGTCAAAACTTCTGCCACGGTCGGGACTCGAACCCTATAATAGGATCTCCCGGTCAAAGACACTGCAGTGACATCAGCTGATGCACTGAGCCCCCTTTGCCGGAATGCGCACTCGCCGTAGAGGCCGGTGGGCAAAGGAGCACCTAGAGCGTCCAGAGCGTTTGTTACTTGAATCTGAGCCATAGATATCGCTCTCTGCTCGGTCGTAAGTACGACTGTAGATTAAAAATGAGTCGCTTGCATCAATGATTCGTTAATATTCTGATCCGCCGTTCACTCAGAATTGATCTGACAATGAGAGAAGTCACCAAGTGGGGCAAAAGAGGTAACTCGCAATGCCCTATAGACGCATTTCTTTTTTTACAACAATTAGCCGTTGACGAAACTTCGCGTCAGCGAGTGAATGTTTTATGTTCCCGGGAGCGTCAACTACTTTGGTCGTTAGTCCGGTGAGTGTAATGGATGTTACAGCTGAAAGGAGGTGGTTTCTTTCCTGATGGAACGAGAGAGGCTGATCTGCTCTTGGCTTGCGAGGTTTGCCCCTCTTCCCCAGGTATCTACCCAGGGGGGTACTCCCCTGCCCTCTAAAGCCGGGAAATGCTGTACGTTCCTGACTTGTCTCCCGACATATGTAGTAGTGTAGCGCATGTACGGGTAAGCGTGTGTAAGGTGAGAGGATATGTTGGTAAAGAGGAAAAGAATATCGTGCAGGTTCCGTGGACCGTTTGTTAAGGTACTCCTTCGGCATTTGCTTGGTACGGATCCGAGAAAAGTGACGATGAAAGCAGACGGTCGCCGAAATTATTCTCCAGACAGCTATGCAGCTGGTGTCTGAAATCTGCCATTGTTGGAATTGGAAACCTACGACCCCCCCCCCGGTGCACGCTGCATCGGCAATGAATGTAGTCACTGAGCCATCCCAGTCTCTATGTGTGTACTCCTAAGATTTGTCAGTTGAATTCAGAGACGGGTCATATATAGAAAAATTGAAGTTTACAAAAATGTTGGGGATATTCTACAAGGAAAAGTAAATAATCAACGAAAAATGTCAGAAAAATGTTAAACATTTTAACTTCTTAAAAAGCTCTATAGTGAAAACTCCATCATAGCAAAGTAAAGTTCCACTGAATTCGCGAAAGTTCTATCAGCTATATAAAGAATCCAGCTCTATTCTCAGTTTCTTCTTATTCAGATTCGTGTTGGTCTTAGTTGCCTCCTTCACTTTTGTATTCTATTGTTATTGTAAAAATAGCATTTTTTATACATAAACACATTTTCATTTATTTATCTATACAAATTATTTGTTTGCAGACACATTAAAAAAAGAAAATAGTTAAATGAAAGAAAAAATGATAATGAAAAAATAACTAACCGGACAACTATTAAGTTGGCCTTCCTTTACACCGAGTATGGTTTAATTCTACATTTCTCATCATAGATGTCTCCTTGTTATTGCTGTTGAGCAGAGGGAATCGGCGGAATGGTGAGAATTAAAACGAACATATCCCTCACAATTCACAACACTGATTTATTAACATATACTTTAGGTTCGTAAATAGATGTTTTGAATTTTGATGATTACATTATTTTCTCTTTGAATTCCTCGATTGTGCAAGTCATAACCGGTCTAAATTATATAAGTCACTAGTTTTAAAATTACATTTTATTATCTTATTATTACTGTACTGACTATTATTGTAGTTTGTATTGCTTTAATATTATTTTCTGTTATTGTAGCTATTAGTCTTTTTGTATATATCGGATCAATACCATACCACATTTTTTCTAATTTCGGCTTATCTTAAGACAGGTGATAGATTATCGGGAGAATGAGACAAGGGAAACGGGAAAATCCCGATTACTGTACCGCGTTTTCAACTTGTCCACCACAAATTCCATATAAAGCGATTGGGAACTGAACTCCAGACCCAGCAGTGAAAGGCGTACTGTCTCATTACAAAGGCTACCAGTTAATTTAAAATTTTAATTGTATAGCATTGTTATTGGTGTGTTGTTTTATTAATTACTTATTACTGTGTCTGAAACGGGATGATAACAACTCGCATGAAATGCTACTTTCGTAGCACTGTTCCCGCCGCGTCGTGAGTGAGTCGTGTAGGTCGCGCATTTCTCAGCCGGCTGTAACTCAGCGCGTGCCTGCACGCGCTCCACGTCGTAGGGAGACACACACACGATCCATCCGCGGCTCCCTCTCTCTGCGCTTCACTGCGCGCGCTGTCAGGCGCCTTACCCGCCCCTTCCCGCCACGCCCTGCCCCGCCCCTCACCACTCGGT